>CAJHQP010003011.1:0-74331 GCA_905132765.1 Moricandia arvensis
AGAAAGTGTGTCGAGTTCTGGTGTGTAATATCCAGAGACCTAAGGGTGTCTAAATTGGTGTGTCATATCCGATTTGTTCATCTAGGAGTATCAAGAGATCATCCATCCCTCTTGTGTCACCATTCAATCCACAAACCTTGAAGAACTTGAGTCTCTGATTCGTTCTTGCAAGGATCTATCCATTCCCATCAACCAAAGAGCATCCTAGGGACGCATCAGTTCTCCTAACCCTATTGTACTCAAGCAATCAATAAACTTCGAGTTCTTTTCTCCCTTGACAGCTCTCTCTCTCTAGAAAGTGAGTTGAAGGTTTCTGGTGTGTAATATCCAGAGAATTTGGTGTGTCATATCCAGATTAGTCGCCTAGGAGTATCAAGAGATCATCCATCCCTCTTGTGTCACCATTCAATCCACAAACCTTAAAGAACTTGAGTCTCTGATTTGTTCTTGCAAGGATCTATCCATCCCAATCAACCAAAGAGCATCCTAGGGGCGCATCAGAAGATGACAACACCGAGTCTGACCATGAAGACACTGAAGAAGAACATGAAGAAGGACCAGTCCAGGGGAAGCTTTTAGTAGCAAGAAGGCTTCTAAGCATGCAAAACAAGGCTGAGGAGCTAGAGCAGCGTGAGAACCTCTTCTACACCCGGTGCTTGGTCCAAGGAAAGGTGTGCAGCCTCATTGTTGATGGAGGTAGTTGTGTGAATGCTGCGAGTGAAACCATGGTCAAGAAGTTGGGATTGAAGGTTCAGAGGCATCCCAAACCTTACCGGCTACAATGGCTGAATGAAGAAAGCCCATGTGCTGTACCAGTGCTCCTAGTGCCTAAGAAGGATGGTACATGGCGGATGTGTGTTGATTGTAGTTCAATCAATAACATCACAGTGAAGTATCGCCATCCTATCCCTAGACTTGATGATATGCTTGATGAATTGCATGGTTCTTGCATCTTTTCTAAGATAGATTTAAAAAGTGGTTATCATCAGATTAGGATGAAAGAAGGAGATGAATGGAAAACTGCATTCAAAACTAAACATGGATTATATGAGTGGTTAGTTATGTCATTCGGATTAACCAATGCACCTAGTACATTCATGAGATTAATGAATCATGTTCTTAGATCATTCATAGGCATTTCTGTTGTAGTATACTTTGATGACATCTTAGTATATAGCAAGAACTTAGAAGAACATCTAGAACATCTTAGGGCTGTCCTGAATGTTCTGAGGAATGAAAGGCTTTATGCCAACTTTAAGAAGTGCACTTTTTGCACGGATAACTTGGTTTTCCTAGGCTTTGTTGTGAGTGCAGATGGAGTTAAGGTCGATGAGGAGAAGATCAAAGCCATCAAAGACTGGCCGAGTCCAACCACAGTAGGAGAAGTGAGGAGTTTCCATGGGCTTGCTGGGTTCTATAGGCGATTTGTGAGAGACTTTAGCACCATTGCAGCTCCCTTGACCGAAGTGATAAAGAAGGATGTCTGATTCAAGTGGGGAGAAGCACAAGAGAAGGCTTTCCAGAGCCTAAAAGAGAAGCTTACTCAATCACCTCTTCTTATGCTTCCTGACTTTACTAAAACTTTTGAAATAGAATGTGATGCCTCAGGAATTGGAATTGGTGCTGTATTGATGCAGGATAGAAAACCTATAGCCTACTTCAGTGAGAAGCTTGGAGGAGCCACTCTCAACTATGCAACCTATGACAAAGAACTTTATGCCTTGGTGAGGGCATTACAAACGTGGCAACATTACTTGTGGCCCAAGGAGTTTGTCATACACCTGATCATGAGTCCCTAAAGTATCTAAAAGGGCAGAGTAAGCTTAGCAAGAGACACGGAAGGTGGGTTGAGTTCATTGAGACCTTCCCATACGTGATCAAGTATAAACAAGGTAAGGAGAACATAGTTGCTGATGCACTATCTCGGAGGTATGTTCTCTTGACCACTCTAGATGCTAAGTTGCTTGGATTTGAGCAGATAAAAGATATGTATGATACTGACCATGATTTCAAGGAAGCTTATGCTTCTTGTGAGAAGTTTGCTGCAGGGCATTACTTTAGACAAGAAGGCTACTTGTTTTATGACAATAGGTTATGTGTGCCTAACTGCTCTTTGAGAGATCTTTTTTTCAGGGAATCCCATGGGGGCAGTCTAATGGGACACTTTGGGATTGCCAAGACCTTAAAAGTTTTGCAGGATCACTTCTATTGGCCGCATATGAAGAGAGATGTGGAGAGAATCTGTGGGAGGTGTGCTACTTGCAAGCATGCCAAGTCCCAAGTCCAATCCCAGGGTTTGTATACTCCTTTACCCATTCCACACCATCCCTGGAATGACATTTCCATGGACTTTGTTGTAGGATTGCCTAGGACTAGAACCGGAAAGGACTCAATCTTTGTTGTTGTTGATAGGTTCTCTAAGATGGCACATTTCATAGCATGTCATAAGACTGATGATGCATTGCATGTTGCTAACCTGTTCTTTAAAGAAGTTGTTCGTTTGCATGGCATGCCTAGAACTATAGTTTCTGATAGGGACACTAAGTTTCTTAGTTACTTCTGGAAGACACTTTGGTCTAAGCTAGGCACTAAACTGTTGTTTTCTACTACTTGTCATCCGCAAACTGATGGACAAACTGAAGTGGTTAATAGAACCTTAGGAACACTCCTGCCTGCATTCATTAAAAAGAACTTAAGGACATGGGAAGAATACTTACCACACTGTGAATTTGCATACAACCATTGATGTAACCATGGCCGAGCCAGCTGATCATCCAACAAAGGACAAGCCAGGATGGATGGAAGGCGAGCATACTGAGCTAAAACCAGCTGGAGAGACTGAGGAAGAGCTGATACAGAGTGTGGCTGAGCTGAAACCAGCTGAAGTGAGAGTGGTTGAGCTGAAACCATCTAAGGAGACTGAAGATGAGCTGAACCAGCTAAGTGACACTAACTTGGAGCTGGATGAGCTAAATGAGACTCACTTGGAGCTGGATGAGCTAAGTGACACTAACCAGGAGATGATTGAGCTGAGTGAGCTGAACTTGGAGCAGGAAGAGCTGAACCAGCTGAGTGACACTACACTAGGTCGACCTGAGCTGAATGTGAGTGACACTACACTAGGACAAGCTGAGCTGAATGGGAGTGACACTGAAGCTGCCATGGACCTAGCTGGACAAGTGATTTTTGGCCCAAATAAGAAGATGGATCAGATTTGTTTCTCTCAGCCCAAAAGGAGTTCAAAACCAAAGTTAAGGGTCCATTATCTCTTTCTGATGGATCAGCCACGAAATTCAAGTCCAAAAAACCTTATGAAGCTATTTTGGATTAAGGGGCCCAAGAAGAAGTGTTGCAGCCCAAGGAGAATTATCATAACAAGTTCATTATGGGTTTGTTTCTTACCAAATTCGACCATGCCTTTATTCAGATGTTTTCAGACCCATTCTCATCCAGAAATATCAGAAAAGAGTCAGCAAGAAAGTCTTGGTCGTGATCATCCAAGAGCCATTCAACAAAACACTTAAAAGTGGTCAAAAAGTCTTAGTCTTCATTTCTGTTTCCTAAGTTCCTAGTTTTCTACATCATTTCTAGCTTTCTACATTCTTGTAAGACTATATAAGGATGCTGCACGACCTCAATAAGATCATTCACCTTTTTGTTAAAAACTTTCTTACAAACTGTGAATCCCTTGTTCAGCTTCTGAACATTGTATGCCTAGGAGTTGATTCTCTGCAAGGCTTACTTGTCTTTAGATCATTGTTTGTGTGGGTAAACTGCACGATCTACTGACACTTCTACACAAGTTCTGGTCAGTCCATAGATCAGTTCTGAAGAACCATTCATTCATTCCATCCACCATCAGTTCGAGTCTAATCCATCAAAAGCAACCTGCGTGTGTTAGTAACCACCAGAAGTGACCATTCAAATCACCCTCAAGATCAATCAGGGAAATAAAACCAGAAGGGTTTTCATCAACCATGCTATGCATTCTGCTTCTAAGTATTCACCTTTTGAGATTGTTTATGGGTTCAATCCCACCTCTCCTTTGGATCTAATGCCTTTACCTGAGTGTGAAAGGATCAGCCTAGATGGCAAGAAGAAAGCAGAGATGGTCCAACGAATCCATGAGAAGGCTAGACAAAACATTGAGCAGAAAACCAAGCTTTATGAGAAGCAAGCCAACAAAGGGAGACGTGTGAGAACCTTTGAAGTAGGTGACCAAGTTTGGTTGCACCTGAGGAAGGATAGGTTCCCCAACGAGAGGAAGTCCAAGCTGATGCCAAGGGTTGATGGACCTTTCGAGATCATCCACAAGATCAATGACAATGCCTACAAACTTGATCTCCAAGGTAAGTATGATGTATCAAATAGCTTCAATGTCACTGACTTGGCTCCTTTTGCGGTAGATGAACCTGATTTGAGGAAAAATCCTTTTCAAGAGGGAGGGGTGTGAGAATAAAGATTAAATGATGATATGAAAGTTTGTGAGAGTCTGGTTGAGAGAAAACAAGAGAATGGATGAGAGACAATGGTATGAGGCAGAATTTCCTTGTATGAGAGAATGAAAGATTATGGAGAGTTTAAGAGAGTTTCTGAGTATGAGAGTGTATGAGACTTAGAGAGAATATGAGTGTATGAACCAGAGAGAATAACGAAGGAGGAGGCTCAATTCTCCTTAGGAATTTCGTGGGTTACATGTGGGGGCTTTATAGCCAAGGTACAAGACTTTACAAGCACAATAAACTACTAATAAAACATGAAAACTTAAATAACTAATTTGTAGAGAGAGAGAGAGATCAGTGCAGGTTCAGAACTGGCTGGGGCAGACTGGTGTGGATCAGGTTGTGGCATGGACAGTCTGGCACGTCCAGAGGAAGAGAAAGTGACTGGAGGAAGAGGGCACATTCAGCTTGGTGTGATAGTGACAGGTCAGTCCTTCTTCTTATGTTACACATGTGATATTTTCTTGTCCAAATCAGACCAGCTCCTTCCATTTGAATTCAAACCAAGTATCCTTAGGTTTCTGGAGCTTTGGCCACGTCCAAGAGTTTCCCAAACACCTTCCTTGCCTTGCAAGTCAGGTTAGGTTAAGTGGTGTATGGACAGCCTTCATCTTTACTTGCAAGTCAAGTCTGCTTGATCCAGATTGTTTCTTCAACCATCTTTTCTTCCTCTTCTCTTTCTTTCATTATTCCAACAAGGGGATGATGTGATCATCGACCGGATCACTAAGGAGAACAAGGAGAGTCTAGATGAGCTACATGAAGCCACATTGCACCAGCAGCCTGGTGATGATGCTCTAACCATTCCTGAAGGTCCCATGACTCGTTCCAGAGTCAAGAAGCTTAAAGAGAATGTTGTTGGATTACTCACTTCACATCCACAACAAGAAAGTCTTGGACAAGGTCTGATCCGAGATGTCTTGATCACAATTCAAGCCATCTCTACATCAAGCTGAGTTAGTGTCTAGGCAAGACATGGGGTGCGTGCTCTTTTCCTTGCTTTTGGTTTTGTCCCACGAGGTTTTTCGGAGGAAGGTTTTTAACGAGGCCACAACTTGGCTTCACATCACTTAGGCCCTATTCTCGGTCCAAGGCTAAAGAAGTTTACATTTTTATGTCATTTTAAAGCTTATGTTAAAGTTAAACTATAGTTTCCTTTTTGCTTATTTCTGAAACCCTAGAGAGCATGTTCTCGGTTTCTCTTTATTTAAATGGGTCTCTAAACCCTATTGTAATCATCCATCTTTTAATCAACGAGTATTCTTTTCTTCTTCGCGGCTCTCTCTCTAAGACAAGTTGTCGAGTTCTTCTGGTGTGTAGTATCCAGGAAACCTAAGGGTGTTTGCTTGGTGTGTTATATCCGAGTTATTCATCTAGGAGTATCAAGAGATCTTATCATCCCTCTTGTGTCACCAGTCGATCCACAACCTTGAAGAACTTGAGTCTCTGATTCGTTCTTGCAAGGATCTATCCACTCCCATCAACCAAAGAGCATCCTAGGGGCGCATCAGGTTGAGTGTTTTAAAGTGCTTACTCCAGTTATAAATGTTGCTTGACATAATATTAGATAATATGTTCTGAATCTGCTTGCATACATGAATAGAAACTGATTAAAGTAAAGCTCTTAGGTCTGGTATTTGGAAATTGTTAGAATTCATGAGTGTTTGTCTCATGTCAAGAGAGTATTCAGTCAACTTGCGACTGAATTCCCTTCTACCAACAACAAGAACTCACAACTACAAGGAAGAGACAATCAACTTGTGATTGAATCCTCTCAGCAAAACACTCTACACACCATCTGAATCTAACAAGATAAAGTGGCTGTGAGTTTGATACAAGAACTAGAATTAAACTATCTCTAGTATGAATCTATCCTTGTGAAGTAACACAACACTTATAGTTTGTGTGCTTAAGACTAAAAAGAGATAGAATCAGTAAGCTAGAGTAAGAGAAGATTAATTAAGAGTTTAGAGGTGATTTTAGAGTAGAATGGGCAAGCAATGATGTGCCATTAGGCAGATCCTAAATCGTGTATCACAACCTCTCTACATTGTGAAGAACTTGAAGAACACTTAGTAAAGAGATGGAGATACAAGAATTTTGTATAAGCTTGTCTCTTATTTCTTGCTTAATTCAGAATCAAGTTACAACATATATATAGAGTTTAAACTTGCATGAAAGGGGACAAGGAGACAAGAAGACAAGGTAAAAATGAAAGGAATAGTAATAACCACTCCCAACAACTCCAATTTGAATTTGAACTTGTAGATCCACATTTGAACTTCAAATCTCCTTCTAGAAGCTCTCTTAGGCGTTCTCAGGTTGAGCTGAGAAAGCCTCTCAGCTTCCTTGCCTTCCAAGCCACTCTAGATCAAATCACTCTTGCTTGAGCGGGCAGCAGAACACCTGCAACTTGTAACTGGTGTAACTTCCAAACCATAACTCTTTTTGGACTGATTCCAATTCGCCGCGAGACCTTGATGAGTGTAGAATGTAGGGAAATTGGTTTCATGGTCAAATTCTTCATGGTTAGGAATTTACACCCCTTTCCTGAGACATGCCAGTGTGAACTCCATCACTAGCATTTCTTCTTCATTCTAATACTCCCCCTCAAGCTTGACCAAAGGAGATCCTTGGGCAAGCTTGGAACCTTGAAGAAGCTCCCTCATTAAAAACCTTAGCAAGAAAACCTCATGGGACAAAACTTTCTAAGGGAAAAAGAGTGGACTTCTACAAAGCCTAGGGATTGGCCAATGAGTTCTATGTGTCTTAGAACCAGTGTGGTTGGACACATAGACTCTGGATCAAGGCCTTTCTTAAGCAGCAAGTATGAACTCCATAACTTGCACACATCATTTCTTGGATCATCTCTTCTACAAGCTGGTTTGTTGTCTCCCTCTTTCTTGTGACTTCTTGCCATCTTCAAGGAGAGTTATGGTCTACCAGCTTCTGCTATAGAGAACTCCAAGTACCTTCTACATAATGCATAAACACTTGCATCAATTCTCAAGGCATAAACCAATCAATTCATATTTATAGATTGAAATGGTTACTCCCCTTGCATATGGTTGGTATGAATGGTGAGGAGTGTCTCTTGGACACTTGAATCCTCCAAATTATCTGAGGTGAGGCAATGGACGACTTGGACCTTCAGGATAGCTCACCATTACCCCTCCTCAAGCATGATCCGGAGAGAATAAGTGAAGGATCAAGCTTGGAAGTGAGCACATTGAGTATTGAAACCAGGAGCGCATCACCCCTACAGCTGCGCTTAAGTCAACCGGTTCCTCCCTTAGTCTTTTCTCCACTGCCTCTTGTAAGTCTTTTGAACCAGGAGCTCAACACCCAAACAGGCTGCGCTTCTTCAACCGGTTTCACACACAAAACATCTCTCCATGGCCAGGAATGTACATCATATGTAGGCTCTGAATGACACAGGAATATACATCATGTGTAGGCTCTGATCAGCATGGACAATGTCCTTATTCTTTGTCTTGGACTGGTGATGAACAGATACAACACTTGTGTACCTGAAACACCACTCAAACTCCAGCAAGAATTAGACCACACACACTAGGATCAGACCTTGATAACTCACCAATTCTGATCCCAATGATTTAAGAAAAGTAACCAGTGAATAAGTGAATGAGTAACAAGAGAGTGAGAGAATGAGTAACCAGAGTATTAGTAGAATGATCTATGGCATGGTCCATGATCAAACTGGGAGAGAACCAGTCACATCTGAGCTGATCCATCAACTTCACCCAAAAGGTCTCCATTGGTTCTAACTTCAGTATGCGCTTGCACCTCCAGGCAACATACTCCTTCTGTCAAGCTGATCCATCAACTTTCCACCAGACTCTTCACACCAGGTTCTTCAAGCTGGGGAAATCGGTTCTAACTTCAGATATGTTCTGTGCCCATACATTTAACTTCATACCTCAATGAGACTATGATCATATCAGTCATTTGAATCTGTGAACTTAGAACATCAAAGACAGAATCAGTGGTGGAACTTCCTAGTGAGGGCACACTCACGCTTGTGGAAGTTCCAAGAGTGCCAGAGAGAGTGAATGATCATTGTAAAATGAGATAAAGAGATTGTAAGAATATGATAACAAGACTGAGAGTATAAGTAACCAAAAGTGTAGTGGATAATGGTGAGATGGAGAGTATGAGCGGAAGCATCTTCAGTCCATGACCTTCAAGGTTCTATGGCTGAGCAAAACATCAAACCACAGCTCTAAGGCGTTCATGGTTGATCACCAATTCTGGAGAGGCAATGACTTCTCAACCAGTCTTTCATTACATGGATGCAAGGACATGTTCCTTTCAAGGGATTCCTGCAACCTTAACAACAAAAATAACTCATTAAGAGATTAGATCACACAAAGGTGATTTCTGGAGGAAAGAACAAGGGTTGAATGGAACACAATTCTTTGTCCATCAACCAATTTCAAAGGCCATAAAGGCCAAGAGAAGAAAACCTTTTCACAAATGGTTTGAAAACCTTTTCTTTCAAAGAAATCTTGCAAAGTAATTTAAAGCAATTTCCTAAGGAATTAAATCCTTTTACAATGGTTCTAATAAACCAAGAATTCATCAAGAACTTATCAAAAAAAATTTTAAAGTACTTTTCCAGAATTTTAAAAAATACTTTCCACAACCTTTTCATAAGAAAAATCAATTTCCAAAATATTTTCAAGAGTATTCAAACTCAAAACAATCTTTTAATCACTCTCCCTCCCTCAAGCATATATTTGTACAGACTTAATAGCCCAAGCTTATTAAGAGAAACAAGAGGAGAGGAATAAAAGAGTTTGAAATCACAATGCAAAACATTTTTCAGAATTCAAAATCCTTTCAAAGAACGCACATATCTTTGAAATCGATTTTTTTCAAGTGTTTTTCAAGACACAAGTTTAATCTTTTCTCCCTCCCTCAAGCTGGTATGAACAGACTTTATTCTTTCATCCAAAAGCTTAAACAATGAGGAGATCAAGGGGAGAGTCATTGATTTTAAAAAAACTTTTAAAGACTTGCATCTTGAGTAAACACTTAGATTTTGAAATTTTGAAATCATAACTCATCTAAACTCTCTACTGTCCAAGTTTTGAATCCTAGCCACATAGCTCCTCGAAACTAATTTGAGTCAGAGAGAGAGAGAGTTTCAGATGAAGAAACAGACACAAAAGAAGTGAGTTCATCCCAAGAAGAGCAACAAGGCTCTGATACCATGTTAGAATTCATGAGTGTTTGTCTCATGTCAAGAGAGTATTCAGTCAACTTGCGACTGAATTCCCTTCTACCAACAACAAGAACTCACAACTACAAGGAAGAGACAATCAACTTGTGATTGAATCCTCTCAGCAAAACACTCTACACACCATCTGAATCTAACAAGATAAAGTGGCTGTGAGTTTGATACAAGAACTAGAATTAAACTATCTCTAGTATGAATCTATCCTTGTGAAGTAACACAACACTTATAGTTTGTGTGCTTAAGACTAAAAAGAGATAGAATCAGTAAGCTAGAGTAAGAGAAGATTAATTAAGAGTTTAGAGGTGATTTTAGAGTAGAATGGGCAAGCAATGATGTGCCATTAGGCAGATCCTAAATCGTGTATCACAACCTCTCTACATTGTGAAGAACTTGAAGAACACTTAGTAAAGAGATGGAGATACAAGAATTTTGTATAAGCTTGTCTCTTATTTCTTGCTTAATTCAGAATCAAGTTACAACATATATATAGAGTTTAAACTTGCATGAAAGGGGACAAGGAGACAAGAAGACAAGGTAAAAATGAAAGGAATAGTAATAACCACTCCCAACAACTCCAATTTGAATTTGAACTTGTAGATCCACATTTGAACTTCAAATCTCCTTCTAGAAGCTCTCTTAGGCGTTCTCAGGTTGAGCTGAGAAAGCCTCTCAGCTTCCTTGCCTTCCAAGCCACTCTAGATCAAATCACTCTTGCTTGAGCGGGCAGCAGAACACCTGCAACTTGTAACTGGTGTAACTTCCAAACCATAACTCTTTTTGGACTGATTCCAATTCGCCGCGAGACCTTGATGAGTGTGAACTCCATCACTAGCATTTCTTCTTCATTCTAATACTCCCCCTCAAGCTTGACCATAGGAGATCCTTGGGCAAGCTTGGAACCTTGAAGAAGCTCCCTCATTAAAAACCTTAGCAAGAAAACCTCATGGGACAAAACTTTCTAAGGGAAAAAGAGTGGACTTCTACAAAGCCTAGGGATTGGCCAATGAGTTCTATGTGTCTTAGAACCAGTGTGGTTGGACACATAGACTCTGGATCAAGGCCTTTCTTAAGCAGCAAGTATGAACTCCATAACTTGCGCACATCATTTCTTGGATCATCTCTTCTACAAGCTGGTTTGTTGTCTCCCTCTTTCTTGTGACTTCTTGCCATCTTCAAGGAGAGTTATGGTCTACCAGCTTCTGCTATAGAGAACTCCAAGTACCTTCTACATAATGCATAAACACTTGCATCAATTCTCAAGGCATAAACCAATCAATTCATATTTATAGATTGAAATGGTTACTCCCCTTGCATATGGTTGGTATGAATGGTGAGGAGTGTCTCTTGGACACTTGAATCCTCCAAATTATCTGAGGTGAGGCAATGGACGACTTGGACCTTCAGGATAGCTCACCATTACCCCTCCTCAAGCATGATCCGGAGAGAATAAGTGAAGGATCAAGCTTGGAAGTGAGCACATTGAGTATTGAAACCAGGAGCGCATCACCCCTACAGCTGCGCTTAAGTCAACCGGTTCCTCCCTTAGTCTTTTCTCCACTGCCTCTTGTAAGTCTTTTGAACCAGGAGCTCAACACCCAAACAGGCTGCGCTTCTTCAACCGGTTTCACACACAAAACATCTCTCCATGGCCAGGAATGTACATCATATGTAGGCTCTGAATGACACAGGAATATACATCATGTGTAGGCTCTGATCAGCATGGACAATGTCCTTATTCTTTGTCTTGGACTGGTGATGAACAGATACAACACTTGTGTACCTGAAACACCACTCAAACTCCAGCAAGAATTAGACCACACACACTAGGATCAGACCTTGATAACTCACCAATTCTGATCCCAATGATTTAAGAAAAGTAACCAGTGAATAAGTGAATGAGTAACAAGAGAGTGAGAGAATGAGTAACCAGAGAATTAGTAGAATGATCTATGGCATGGTCCATGATCAAACTGGGAGAGAACCAGTCACATCTGAGCTGATCCATCAACTTCACCCAAAAGGTCTCCATTGGTTCTAACTTCAGTATGCGCTTGCACCTCCAGGCAACATACTCCTTCTGTCAAGCTGATCCATCAACTTTCCACCAGACTCTTCACACCAGGTTCTTCAAGCTGGGGAAATCGGTTCTAACTTCAGATATGTTCTGTGCCCATACATTTAACTTCATACCTCAATGAGACTATGATCATATCAGTCATTTGAATCTGTGAACTTAGAACATCAAAGACAGAATCAGTGGTGGAACTTCCTAGTGAGGGCACACTCACGCTTGTGGAAGTTCCAAGAGTGCCAGAGAGAGTGAATGATCATTGTAAAATGAGATAAAGAGATTGTAAGAATATGATAACAAGACTGAGAGTATAAGTAACCAAAAGTGTAGTGGATAATGGTGAGATGGAGAGTATGAGCGGAAGCATCTTCAGTCCATGACCTTCAAGGTTCTATGGCTGAGCAAAACATCAAACCACAGCTCTAAGGCGTTCATGGTTGATCACCAATTCTGGAGAGGCAATGACTTCTCAACCAGTCTTTCATTACATGGATGCAAGGACATGTTCCTTTCAAGGGATTCCTGCAACCTTAACAACAAAAATAACTCATTAAGAGATTAGATCACACAAAGGTGATTTCTGGAGGAAAGAACAAGGGTTGAATGGAACACAATTCTTTGTCCATCAACCAATTTCAAAGGCCATAAAGGCCAAGAGAAGAAAACCTTTTCACAAATGGTTTGAAAACCTTTTCTTTCAAAGAAATCTTGCAAAGTAATTTAAAGCAATTTCCTAAGGAATTAAATCCTTTTACAATGGTTCTAATAAACCAAGAATTCATCAAGAACTTATCAAAAAAAATTTTAAAGTACTTTTCCAGAATTTTAAAAAATACTTTCCACAACCTTTTCATAAGAAAAATCAATTTCCAAAATATTTTCAAGAGTATTCAAACTCAAAACAATCTTTTAATCACTCTCCCTCCCTCAAGCATATATTTGTACAGACTTAATAGCCCAAGCTTATTAAGAGAAACAAGAGGAGAGGAATAAAAGAGTTTGAAATCACAATGCAAAACATTTTTCAGAATTCAAAATCCTTTCAAAGAACGCACATATCTTTGAAATCGATTTTTTTCAAGTGTTTTTCAAGACACAAGTTTAATCTTTTCTCCCTCCCTCAAGCTGGTATGAACAGACTTTATTCTTTCATCCAAAAGCTTAAACAATGAGGAGATCAAGGGGAGAGTCATTGATTTTAAAAAAACTTTTAAAGACTTGCATCTTGAGTAAACACTTAGATTTTGAAATTTTGAAATCATAACTCATCTAAACTCTCTACTGTCCAAGTTTTGAATCCTAGCCACATAGCTCCTCGAAACTAATTTGAGTCAGAGAGAGAGAGAGTTTCAGATGAAGAAACAGACACAAAAGAAGTGAGTTCATCCCAAGAAGAGCAACAAGGCTCTGATACCATGTTAGAATTCATGAGTGTTTGTCTCATGTCAAGAGAGTATTCAGTCAACTTGCGACTGAATTCCCTTCTACCAACAACAAGAACTCACAACTACAAGGAAGAGACAATCAACTTGTGATTGAATCCTCTCAGCAAAACACTCTACACACCATCTGAATCTAACAAGATAAAGTGGCTGTGAGTTTGATACAAGAACTAGAATTAAACTATCTCTAGTATGAATCTATCCTTGTGAAGTAACACAACACTTATAGTTTGTGTGCTTAAGACTAAAAAGAGATAGAATCAGTAAGCTAGAGTAAGAGAAGATTAATTAAGAGTTTAGAGGTGATTTTAGAGTAGAATGGGCAAGCAATGATGTGCCATTAGGCAGATCCTAAATCGTGTATCACAACCTCTCTACATTGTGAAGAACTTGAAGAACACTTAGTAAAGAGATGGAGATACAAGAATTTTGTATAAGCTTGTCTCTTATTTCTTGCTTAATTCAGAATCAAGTTACAACATATATATAGAGTTTAAACTTGCGTGAAAGGGGACAAGGAGACAAGAAGACAAGGTAAAAATGAAAGGAATAGTAATAACCACTCCCAACAACTCCAATTTGAATTTGAACTTGTAGATCCACATTTGAACTTCAAATCTCCTTCTAGAAGCTCTCTTAGGCGTTCTCAGGTTGAGCTGAGAAAGCCTCTCAGCTTCCTTGCCTTCCAAGCCACTCTAGATCAAATCACTCTTGCTTGAGCGGGCAGCAGAACACCTGCAACTTGTAACTGGTGTAACTTCCAAACCATAACTCTTTTTGGACTGATTCCAATTCGCCGCGAGACCTTGATGAGTGTAGAATGTAGGGAAATTGGTTTCATGGTCAAATTCTTCATGGTTAGGAATTTACACCCCTTTTCCTGAGACATGCCAGTGTGAACTCCATCACTAGCATTTCTTCTTCATTCTAATAGAAATGATAATGTTGCTTAGTATCTGTTCTAAATGGTTGTGTTGCTAGGATGATAGATGGTTGTGTCTATTCCAGCTTGCATTCATGAAAAGAATAGGTTAAGGCTGTTGCATCTTAACAATATCATTTCCAAATACCAGACTGATGTGATCATGGAAAGCACCAAGGATGATGTGATCATGGACCGGATCACTAAGGAGAACAAGGAGAGTCTAGATGAGCCACATGAAGCCACAATGCACCAGCAGCCTGGTGATGATGCTCTAGCCATTCCAGAAGGCCCCATGACTCGTTCTAGAGTCAAGAAACTTAAGGAGAATGTTGTTGGATTACTCACTTCACATCCACAACAAGAAGAAAGTCTTGGACAAGGTTTGATCCGAGATGTCTTGATCACAATTCAAGTCATCTCTACATCAAGCTGAGTTAGTGTCTAGGCAAGACATTTGGTGTGTGCTCTTTTCCTTGCTTTTGGTTTTGTCCCACGAGGTTTTCCGGAGGAAGGTTTTTAACGAGGCCACAACTTGTCTTACACATCACTTAGGCTTTATCTCGGCCCAAGACTAGCAGAAGTTTACATTTTTAAGCTTATGTTACTTTTTAAACTATAGTTTTCCTTTTTACTATTTTCGAAACCCTAGAGAGCCTGTTCTCTGGTTTCTTTTATTTAAAGGGGTCTCTTAACCCTATTGTTCTCAAGCAATCAATAAACCACGAGTTTCTTTTCTCTCTTGACGGCTCTCTCTCTCTAGAAGTTGTCGAGTTCTGGTGTGTAATATCCAGAGACCTAAGGGCTTCTTATTTGGTGTGTCATATCCAGATCAGTCGCCTAGGAGTATCAAGAGATCATCCATCCCTCTTGTGTCACCATTCAATCCACAAACCTTGAAGAACTTGAGTCTCTGATTCGTTCTTGCAAGGATCTATCCATCCCCATCAACCAAAGAGCATCCTAGGGGCGCATCAAGTGGTATCAGAGCAACTTTGGTTTGGGAAGTCTCGTTTTCTCTCTTGTTCTTTTTGTTTCATCCGTGTTTCATCTCTATCATCTTGAATAAGCAGTAGATCTAATCTGTTTAGGGCTGCTCGAAATTCATAGAGATTAGACAAGGTTTCAATTTTTTCCTTTTTGCTTGCAGAAACCCTAGTTGATAAACCCTAGCCGCATAAGTTCTTGTCTCCCTAGATCACTTTGTTTCTTCTGCAAATCTTGTTAATCACCTTGAACACGAGTAGATCTAAGTTGTTAGGCTGCTCGAAATCTTAGAGAAGTTTTAGACAAGATTTAGAAGAATTTCCTTTTTGCTTGCAAGCGGAAGCCCTAGAATTGGAAAAACCTAGCCGCTATCCTTTCTTCTCTTATCTTGCCGAGCAAGCTTATCCTTTTTGTGTTGATCTTTTTACTTTTTACCTCTCGTGTACTCCTTGAACTACTTACTGGCTTAATCTTTCTCTTGTCTCAGGTACCATGGCAGGAGATCAGAAAGGAGTCCTCACTAAGGATGAAAGGCTGTTACTTAAGGCAGTGAATGCTCACCTGCAGCAGAAGATGAAAGCTAGTATTGATCAACTTTGGAAGGAGTTTAGACAGGATCTTCAACAAGCTATTCGTCATAGTCTTGAGTCTAGAAGCAAAGAGAGAAGACTGATACGTGGGCATGAAGGCAGAGACAATTTTGCTGACCAAAAGATAAGAATCCATCCTTTCTATGGTGATGATGATCCGGCAGTATATGTGGAGTGGGAAGAGAACATGGAGTTGTTATTCAATTGTCAAAGCTATGCTGAAAGAAAGAAGGTTCAGATGGCTACTGCTGAGTTTTGTGGTGACGCTTTAAGATGGTGGAATCACTTGATAAGGTCCAGAATACTTGATGGAAGAGAACCAGTGGAAACTTGGCATAAGCTGAGGACTTTGATGCGTAGAGAGTATGTTCCAAGACAGTACCAAAGGATGTACTTCAAAGGCAACCAGAGACCAAGCTACGCTCTTCAAACTCTGCTCAGAAATAACAAGACAGCAAGAACTCAAGTCCAGTTGGATCATCAAGCAAAACCTCAACGTGTTCCATTGAAGATAGCATAAGGAAGGCAGTTTCACAAGCGTTTAGGGATGTGGAGAAACAACTCAACCAGGCTAAGACTACACGTCCATCCTTAGAAGTACAGAACAAAGATCCATTCACTGATGTCTTAGACCTCAAACTTGCAGAATCAGACTCAGCTGCACAATCAGATTTAACTGCACCAACTCAAGAAGCTCAAACAGAAACATCTTTGGTAGAAAGAAAGTCTGGGACAGAACAAGAGTGTTCTCTTTTCTTACCTCTGTTGGAATTCATGAGTGTTTGTCTCATGTCAAGAGAGTATTCAGTTAACTTGTAACTGAATCCTCTTCAACCATACAACAGGAACTCACCATTTAAGGGAAGAGACAACCAACTTGTGATTGAATCCTCATACACAGCTTACTATATAACCAAGAATCCTAGACAGTAAACTGGTTTTGTGAAGCAGAAACTCTCTAGTATGAATCTAATCCTTCAGAAGTAACACAACACTTAGAGTTTGTGTACTTAAGATGAAGAGGATTTTAGAATCAGTAATCTAGAGATTAAGAGAATATAAAGAAGAGTTTAGAGTGAGTTTGACAAGTATTAGGCTGCCTTAAGAGAGATGGAGTTAAGGCAGCCTCTAAACCCTAATGCTTAACTCCTTACATTGTGAATATTGTTTAGACACAAGCAAGAGAGAGAGAGACACGAGCTTAGAGAGAGAGATAAACTTGTCTATTGATTCTGGTAAGTGTTACAAGAGAGGGTGAAGGTCTTTAAATAGACAATCACTTACAATAAACAATTACTAAAACAAGGAAATATAAACAAATAATTCTGTAGGGATGAGAAGAGGCCAAAGGGGATACAGCCAAGGGGAGGCAAGTCCAGAGGAGGAGAAAGGGACAGGAGAGAGGTAGTGACCAGGTATGATGAGTGAAAGTGACAGGCCAGCAACAGCTCCCCCTTAAGCTTAACATGTGACTTTCTTCCATATTTGAATTTGAATCTGGTCAAAACCTCTACCAACGGTTTCCTTAGCTTCTGGAGACCCTCAGATCGTGTTCCCATCAGTACCTTTCCTCCCAAGGCAAGTTAGGTCATAGTAGATTGCTTGTGATCCAAGTCTGTACAAACAGAACCAGATTGGCTTCTCTTGATGAACTTATCCTTGGATCATCAACCATCTTCTTCTTCTGGTCATCCCTTTATTTATTTCAATACTCCCCCTCAAGCTTGACCATAGGAGATCCTTGGACAAGCTTGGAACTGAGAGCACTTGCCTCATTAAAAACCTAAGTGTGGAAAACCTTTAGGGATAAAACCATCACTTAGGGATAAAGAGTGCAACTACCCTCAGCCTAGGGATTGGCCAGTGAGCCTAAGGAGCTTAAGATTATTTTCATGGACTCCTTAGACTCTGGATCATGGCCTTTCTTCAATGGCAAGTAGGCACCAATGCCTTTCTTGCTTCACACTCATCACACCTTTAGGCTTCTTCTTGTGGTCAGAGTTTGTCTCCCCCTTTCTTTTGGCTTCTTTCCTTCATCATGGGTTGAGTCCAAGTCTACCTTGTTCATGAGCTCAATAGGTACCTGATTTAAACAATGCACAAACACATGCATCAATTCTCAAGGGAGAAACCTATCAATCATAAGAATGAGTATAGATTTAGGTACTTCTCTTGCATAAGTTTCTGAAGAATGGACATTGGCTTCTCATTTTAGGACCCCTCCTCAAGCTTGACCTGAGAATGAGAGTATGTGGTCAAGCTTGGAAGATGAGAGCCAGTGATGATCACCAATGCCTTGAGACCACAGCCCTCTTGGCTTGAATTGCCACAGCCCTCTTGGCTTGAATTGTGGCCTTTTCTCTTGAGTGTACATCCTGTCACCCTCTTGGAACCTGGTAAGTCACTTCTAAGAAATCTCTCCACTGCTCCATTCGTCCTCTCAACCATATTGGAAGTTAATGGACACAATCAGTGTCCAAAGTGTTGATGGGCAGTGGGCAATCTCCATGGTCAGGAATATACATCATGTGTAGGCTCTGAACAACATGGGCAACCTGTGAAACAAATAACTAGACACAGGCATCAGTAGACAAACAAGAGACCAGAACATGGTTTTCACCAAGTCTGATCTTTAAAACACATTTAGAACAAGTACAGCAAGCAATGGACAAATATCTTCATGATTCTATCCCAGAAACACTCTCTGAATCCTAATCATCAAGACTAAGCATTCAGGCAACAAGACAATTAATTTTCCTAAGGGCAGAAGTAAGACAATTTTTTTCAACACAGTTTAACACCCTTAGACAGATTCTAAACAAGATTGTGAGAATAGAGATTTAAGTAACCAGAGAGTATAAGTAACCAGAGTGTAAGTAGAGGGTAGAGAATGATGTAACCAGAGTATTAGTAGCCAGAGAATGGAAGAATGATGGAGAATAAGTAACCTGGAGAATTAGCGAATGAGAGAATAGAGAATATAGAATAGAGAATTGCTCAAGAGTTCTAATGGACAGAGTTTTGCTCTGTTTTCTTGAGTTTTGCGGAAGCATAAACAGCCAGGAGCATCCAATACTCATCAAGAGTTTGGTGCTTTATTAGCTGAAACACAATGGACCATTGAACAATTAATTTGCTCACTGATCTTAGACATGTGCCACTGGAATAACTCATGAACAGATGTTTTCCAGGGCTTGCAACAAAAGAACCAACAGAATAACACATGAACAAGTGTTTTCTGTGGCTTAGACAACAATGAATCCAATGGATCAAAATAGTTTGTCCACTGGTCAAAGAGATGCTCCATTAAGAGAAAGCTATTATCCAATGGATAAAGCATAATGGTGAAGCATTTTTGAAATCTTTCTCTTCCTCAAGCTTGGTTCTATTGGGAATAAGAACCAAATATTGACATGAAGAAAGAATAATGGAGACAAGGCAGAAGAATGAATTAAGTTAGCTTATTCAGTACAGTTTGACCTAGTCAAGACCAGAAGTGGAGTGCAAGGCAAGCAAGGGTTAGGGCTGAACAAAGAGTGAAGAACAAGGCTTCTGGAAGCTCTTGTGACTGTCTGGAACAAGAGAGAGACGTTGGAGAAGAAGCCAAGAAGAGATCACATGCTGCCTTAAGGAATTCAAAATAAGGAGCTGTCACTTTCACTCTTTGGCACCTTGTGCCCTGTCTTCTTCTGCTCAGCCTTTCTTTATTCTTTATTATTGTCTATATATGTTGTAACCACGAAATTAGTTTATGCAAGGAGAGTGAATCTCCATTTTCTCTCTACAATCTCTCTCTCTCTTTATTCTGCCCAGAAATGTGTTCTTGAGTTCATCTCTCTAGTTCTTCACTCATTCTCAACCAAACTCGACCATTCTCTTCTATTCTCATCATACTTTCATAATTCTAACATGGTATCAGAGCTTTAAGCTCCTAATCTTCTTTATATTCCGCAAATCTACTTTACTCTTTCTCTGTTTTACTCTGGTTTTGCTCTGTTTTACTCTGTTTTACTCTTTTTCTCTTTCAAAATTCTCTGTGTTCTTCATTCTCAGAGCATCTAAGTTCCTCACCTCCTTTGTTTCTCTATTTACTCTCTTATTTTCCCATTTCCATCCACAAATCACATTCTGTTTCTTGTTTTTTTAAATTTCTGTGTTCTTCATCTTTACCCACTGGACAATAGCTTTAACCATTGGGTAAAAGAAATCTAGCCATGGAAATGAAGAAAATTAGTCTTATTCCAGTAACCCTTGAGGGTTCTAACTACTTGGTATGGTCAAGAGTGGCCAGAGTTACCTTGGGGAGTCATGGACTTTGGGACAGCCACGTCATGAAGGCTGAAACTTCAAAGAAGATGACTCAAGAGGATAGTCAGGCAAATGGTCTGAAGGATGAAGAAAAGTGGGTCATAGAAGACCAGAAAGCACTTGATATCATCCACAACTCTCTCTCTGAATCTATCTTGGAAGCTTACTCACATTGTGAAACTGCCAATGATCTTTGGGAGAGTCTTCAAACTGTGTATGGGAATCTCTCCAACCTGAGCCGTGTGTTTGAAGTCAAGAGGATTATCAACAACCTGAGGCAGGAGGAATTCGAGTTCAATCTATATTTTGGCAAGTTCAGAAGCTTATGGGCAGAGCTGGATGTTCTTAGGCCCTTCTCCTTGGATCCGGAAGTCATAAGGGAAAGAAATGAACAAGACAAAGTCTTCAGCCTTCTCTTGAACCTACATCCATCCTACAACCAGTTAATCAAGCATATCCTGAGAGAAGACAAGCTCCCTAACCTTGAAGGCGTGTGTGCTCTTGTTCAAAGGGAACAAGTATCTCAAACTCTTTTTAAAAGAGAAAGGAAGCAAGATTTTGCTGTAAAAGATATGCACAGCAAGAAAGGAAGGATTGTCCTGGTACCTGGATACAAAAAGGCCAAGAAAAGACAAGTCAGAAAGAAAATCAAGCAAAGCTGGTTTGATACCAAACCTGCTGGAAGGAAACTCAAGGAGGAGGATCAACCAGCTCTTAAAGGTGCATCGATGTATTCAGCCTTCACCAGTGACTCTAATGGAGGAGAAGTGTGGAACAAGGCAATGATCAATGATGGTCCTATCAAAATGAGTGATATTGAGCCACTAATCAAAGCAGCCAAAGCCATTATCTCCTCTAAGAAGTCTGGTACACATCCCCTTATCTCTAAGCCAATCATAATAGATTCAGGTGCTAGTCATCATATGATTAGTGATAGGAATCTTATTAGTGATGTTAGGCCTGCCTTAGGGAATGTTATAATAGCCAATGGAGATAAGGTGAAGATAGAAGGAATAGGGAACCTTAAGTTGTTTGATAGAGAATCTACTGCCTTCTATATGCCTGGTTTTGCCTCTAACTTACTTTCAGTGAAAAAGGCCACGGTTGACCTGAATTGTCAGGTGGTTTTTAGGCCTAATGATGTTGAGTTTCAGGACCTTAAGACAGGGAAGGTGATTGGTGAAGGAAACAGCCAAGATGGTTTATACCATCTCCAAAAGACTAAGCCTTCTAACCCCTCTTCTCCTTCTCATTTATGCTTGACCAGTAACTCCTCTGCGTGTGATAGCACTACTTGGCATGCTAGATTAGGCCATCCTCATGCTCGTGCATTAGAACTCATGATGCCTGATATATCATTTAGCCACTTGGATTGTGAAGCATGTATCTTAGGAAAGCATTGCAAATCTGTGTTTCCAACATCAGTAACCATCTATGAGAAATGCTTTGACTTAGTTCATTCTGATGTTTGGACCTCTCCATGTGTGTCAAGGGATAATCACAAGTATTTTGTCACTTTTATAGATGAGAAATCAAAGTATACTTGGTTAACATTGCTGCCTTCTAAGGATCGTGTGTTAGATGCATTTATGAACTTTCAATCCTATGTCGCTAACCAATTTAAGGCCAATGTGAAGGTACTGAGATCAGACAATGGAGGAGAATATACAAGTCATGCATTCAAGAATCATTTGGCTAAACATGGAATAATTCACCAAACAAGCTGTCCTTATACACCTCAGCAAAATGGAGTGGCTGAAAGGAAGAATAGGCATCTCATGGAGGTTGCTAGATCAATGATGTTCCATGCCAATGTTCCTAAAAGATTCTGGAGTGATGCTGTGGTGACAGCATGCTACCTTATTAACCGGATCCCAACTAAGGTGTTGAAGGATATCTCTCCTTATGAAGTGTTAAACCAAACCAGACCATCCATTCATCACCTCAGAGTGTTTGGATGTGCCTGCTTTGTGTTGATACCAGGAGAGCAAAGGAACAAGCTGGAAGCAAAGAGCATGAAGTGTATGTTCATAGGCTACTCCTCTACACAGAAAGGATACAAGTGCTACAATCCTGAAACAAGAAGAGTACTTGTATCTAGAGATGTGAAGTTTATGGAAGGAAAAGGGTTCTATGCTGAGAAGAATTGGGATGAGCTCAAAGATCTGTCTCAAGCATCAGATAAAGCCAATAACTTGAGGATCATTTTAGAGAATCTTGGAATCAGTTTATCAAGGGAAAAGGAGACCACCAGAGAAGCTACTCCTGCTCAAGAGACTGAGCAAGAAGTCACTCATCCTGATCCTGAAGGGGGCAATGAACAAGAACCAGAAAGGCATCAAGGTTCAGAGTCTCATGATCAGGAGAGTGTACAAGAACATGAGACTGCTCAAGTTCACGAAGAACTAGAGCAGGACCAAGAAGAAGAGGTTCAGGTTCAACCACTTAGAAGGAGTACAAGAATCAAGAAGGATCCTTCTAATTGGAAAAACACAAGGGTCTATTACAACAGTCAGGCAGTGGCTCATCCAACTTCAGTGGTATGCTCCTTTGCACAATTCCCAGTTGAACATCAAGCATTCATCAGTGGATTGGATCAAGGGTATGTTCCAAGGTCCTACGAAGAAGCAATGCAGCTTGATGAATGGAAAGAGTCAGTTGGAAATGAGACTAATGCCATGATTATAAATGACACTTGGTATGAGAGTGAGCTTCCAAAGGGCAAGAAGGCAGTCTCCAGCAAGTGGGTCTTCACAATAAAATACTTGGCAAATGGCAAAGTGGAGAGGTGCAAAACAAGACTGGTAGCAAGAGGTTTCACTCAAACATATGGAGAGGATTATGTAGACACATTTGCACCAGTGGCTAAGCTACATACCATTCGGATCATTCTCTCTCTTGCAACAAATTTGGAGTGGGAATTATGGCAGATGGATGTCAAGAATGCTTTTCTTCAAGGAGAACTAGAAGATGAGGTCTACATGCATCCCCCTCCTGGTCTAGAGCACTTGGTCAAGCCTGGAAATGTTCTAAGACTCAAGAAGGCCATTTATGGACTGAAACAATCACCAAGAGCTTGGTATCACAAGCTGAGTACTACATTAAATGGAAGAGGCTTCAGGAAGTCAGAAGCTGACCACACCCTATTCACTCTACCTGGTCCAAGAGGCATTGTGGTCATCTTGATTTATGTGGATGATATAATCATCACAGGCAGTGACAAAGAAGGCATCCAAGAAACCAAGGTATTTCTAAAATCTGTATTTGATATTAAGGATTTAGGTGAACTCAAGTACTTCCTTGGGATTGAAGTATGCCGCTCTAAAGAGGGGCTCTTCTTGTCTCAAAGGAAGTACACACTTGATCTTTTAACTGAGGCAGGAAACCTTGGAGGAAGACCAGCCAAGACTCCTCTTGAAGATGGCTACAAAGTTCTGCGAGAGGGGGAGTTTGAAGACACACCATTTGAAGATGTCAAGAAGTATAGAAGAATGGTGGGAAAGCTCATCTATCTAACCATCACAAGACCAGACATATGCTTTGCTGTGAACCAAGTCAGTCAGCATATGCAAGATCCTAAGGTTCACCATTGGAATATGGTTGAAAGAATCATGAGGTACTTAAGGGAAGCTCCAGGCCAAGGTGTATGGATGGGTTGTAATGGGAGCACTGAAATTGTTGGGTATTGTGATGCTGATTGGGCAGGAGATAGGGTTGATAGGAAATCAACTACTGGATATTGTACCTTCATTGGAGGAAACTTGGTGACTTGGAAGAGCAAGAAGCAGAAGGTGGTTTCATGTTCAAGTGCTGAAGCAGAGTATAGAGCCATGAGGAAGCTCACAAACGAGTTGGTTTGGATTAAGGGTCTGCTCAAAGACTTAGATATTGAGACTACATCACCAATCACCATGCACTGTGACAATCAGGCTGCCATTCACATTGCCAGCAACTCAGTTTTCCATGAGAGAACCAAACACATTGAAGTAGATTGTCACAAGGTTAGACAAGCTGTGGAGCAGAAGATCATCCTTCCTTGTTACACAAGAAGTGAAGACCAGTTAGCTGACATCTTCACCAAGGCAGCAAGCACCAAAGTCTGTGAGTTCATCCACTCAAAGTTGGGACTCATAGACCTCACTTCTCACTGACTCTCCTAGCATGAAGGTCTCTACTCTTTTTCCTTAATGTGTTTTTGTCCCACTGGGTTTTTGCACATTAAGGTTTTAATGAGGGAGGTTCTTCATGCTTCCAAGCTTGACCAGTCCCTTGGGTCAAGCTTGAGGGGGAGTATTGGGAATAAGAACCAAATATTGACATGAAGAAAGAATAATGGAGACAAGGCAGAAGAATGAATTAAGTTAGCTTATTCAGTACAGTTTGACCTAGTCAAGACCAGAAGTGGAGTGCAAGGCAAGCAAGGGTTAGGGCTGAACAAAGAGTGAAGAACAAGGCTTCTGGAAGCTCTTGTGACTGTCTGGAACAAGAGAGAGACGTTGGAGAAGAAGCCAAGAAGAGATCACATGCTGCCTTAAGGAATTCAAAATAAGGAGCTGTCACTTTCACTCTTTGGCACCTTGTGCCCTGTCTTCTTCTGCTCAGCCTTTCTTTATTCTTTATTATTGTCTATATATGTTGTAAACCACGAAATTAGTTTATGCAAGGAGAGTGGATCTCCATTTTCTCTCTACAATCTCTCTCTCTCTTTATTCTGCCCAGAAATGTGTTCTTGAGTTCATCTCTCTAGTTCTTCACTCATTCTCAACCAAACTCGACCATTCTCTTCTATTCTCATCATACTTTCATAATTCTAACAGATTCAAGATACTAACAAGTACTGACCAAGCTAACACAATATCAGAGTGGGAGAGAAAGGATTTATTTACACAAAACAGAGAGGTGAGTTTATTCCCAAAGAAGAGCAACAAAGGTCTGATACCATGTTGGAATTCATGAGTGTTTGTCTCATGTCAAGAGAGTATTCAGTTAACTTGTAACTGAATCCTCTTCAACCATACAACAGGAACTCACCATTTAAGGGAAGAGACAACCAACTTGTGATTGAATCCTCATACACAGCTTACTATATAACCAAGAATCCTAGACAGTAAACTGGTTTTGTGAAGCAGAGACTCTCTAGTATGAATCTAATCCTTCAGAAGTAACACAGCACTTAGAGTTTGTGTACTTAAGATGAAGAGGATTTTAGAATCAGTAATCTAGAGATTAAGAGAATATAAAGAAGAGTTTAGAGTGAGTTTGACAAGTATTAGGCTGCCTTAAGAGAGATAGAGTTAAGGCAGCCTCTAAACCCTAATGCTTAACTCCTTACATTGTGAATATTGTTTAGACACAAGCAAGAGAGAGAGAGACACGAGCTTAGAGAGAGAGATAAACTTGTCTATTGATTCTGGTAAGTGTTACAAGAGAGGGTGAAGGTCTTTAAATAGACAATCACTTACAATAAACAATTACTAAAACAAGGAAATATAAACAAATAATTCTGTAGGGATGAGAAGAGGCCAAAGGGGATACAGCCAAGGGGAGGCAAGTCCAGAGGAGGAGAAAGGGACAGGAGAGAGGTAGTGACCAGGTATGATGAGTGAAAGTGACAGGCCAGCAACAGCTCCCCCTTAAGCTTAACATGTGACTTTCTTCCATATTTGAATTTGAATCTGGTCAAAACCTCTACCAACGGTTTCCTTAGCTTCTGGAGACCCTCAGATCGTGTTCCCATCAGTACCTTGCCTCCCAAGGCAAGTTAGGTCATAGTAGATTGCTTGTGATCCAAGTCTGTACAAACAGAACCAGATTGGCTTCTCTTGATGAACTTATCCTTGGATCATCAACCATCTTCTTCTTCTGGTCATCCCTTTATTTATTTTAATACTCCCCCTCAAGCTTGACCATAGGAGATCCTTGGACAAGCTTGGAACTGAGAGCACTTGCCTCATTAAAAACCTAAGTGTGGAAAACCTTTAGGGATAAAACCATCACTTAGGGAAAAAGAGTGCAACTACCGTCAGCCTAGGGATTGGCCAGTGAGCCTAAGGAGCTTAAGATTATTTTCATGGACTCCTTAGACTCTGGATCATGGCCTTTCTTCAATGGCAAGTAGGCACCAATGCCTTTCTTGCTTCACACTCATCACACCTTTAGGCTTCTTCTTGTGGTCAGAGTTTGTCTCCCCCTTTCTTTTGGCTTCTTTCCTTCATCATGGGTTGAGTCCAAGTCTACCTTGTTCATGAGCTCAATAGGTACCTGATTTAAACAATGCACAAACACATGCATCAATTCTCAAGGGAGAAACCTATCAATCATAAGAATGAGTATAGATTTAGGTACTTCTCTTGCATAAGTTTCTGAAGAATGGACATTGGCTTCTCATTTTAGGACCCCTCCTCAAGCTTGACCTGAGAATGAGAGTATGTGGTCAAGCTTGGAAGATGAGAGCCAGTGATGATCACCAATGCCTTGAGACCACAGCCCTCTTGGCTTGAATTGCCACAGCCCTCTTGGCTTGAATTGTGGCCTTTTCTCTTGAGTGTACATCCTGTCACCCTCTTGGAACCTGGTAAGTCACTTCTAAGAAATCTCTCCACTGCTCCATTCGTCCTCTCAACCATATTGGAAGTTAATGGACACAATCAGTGTCCAAAGTGTTGATGGGCAGTGGGCAATCTCCATGGTCAGGAATATACATCATGTGTAGGCTCTGAACAACATGGGCAACCTGTGAAACAAATAACTAGACACAGGCATCAGTAGACAAACAAGAGACCAGAACATGGTTTTCACCAAGTCTGATCTTTAAAACACATTTAGAACAAGTACAGCAAGCAATGGACAAATATCTTCATGATTCTATCCCAGAAACACTCTCTGAATCCTAATCATCAAGACTAAGCATTCAGGCAACAAGACAATTAATTTTCCTAAGGGCAGAAGTAAGACAATTTTTTTCAACACAGTTTAACACCCTTAGACAGATTCTAAACAAGATTGTGAGAATAGAGATTTAAGTAACCAGAGAGTATAAGTAACCAGAGTGTAAGTAGAGGGTAGAGAATGATGTAACCAGAGTATTAGTAGCCAGAGAATGGAAGAATGATGGAGAATAAGTAACCTGGAGAATTAGCGAATGAGAGAATAGAGAATATAGAATAGAGAATTGCTCAAGAGTTCTAATGGACAGAGTTTTGCTCTGTTTTCTTGAGTTTTGCGGAAGCATAAACAGCCAGGAGCATCCAATACTCATCAAGAGTTTGGTGCTTTATTAGCTGAAACACAATGGACCATTGAACAATTAATTTGCTCACTGATCTTAGACATGTGCCACTGGAATAACTCATGAACAGATGTTTTCCAGGTCTTGCAACAAAAGAACCAATAGAATAACACATGAACAAGTGTTTTCTGTGGCTTAGACAACAATGAATCCAATCGTTCAAAACAGTTTGTCCACTGGTCAAAGAGATGCTCCATTAAGAGAAAGCTATTATCCAATGGATAAAGCATAATGGTGAAGCATTTTTGAAATCTTTCTCTTCCTCAAGCTTGATTCAAGATACTAACAAGTACTGACCAAGCTAACACAATATCAGAGTGGGAGAGAAAGGATTTATTTTAAACAAAACAGAGAGGTGAGTTTATTCCCAAAGAAGAGCAACAAAGCTCTGATACCATGTTGGAATTCATGAGTGTTTGTCTCATGTCAAGAGAGTATTCAGTTAACTTGTAACTGAATCCTCTTCAACCATACAACAGGAACTCACCATTTAAGGGAAGAGACAACCAACTTGTGATTGAATCCTCATACACAGCTTACTATATAACCAAGAATCCTAGACAGTAAACTGGTTTTGTGAAGCAGAAACTCTCTAGTATGAATCTAATCCTTCAGAAGTAACACAACACTTAGAGTTTGTGTACTTAAGATGAAGAGGATTTTAGAATCAGTAATCTAGAGATTAAGAGAATATAAAGAAGAGTTTAGAGTGAGTTTGACAAGTATTAGGCTGCCTTAAGAGAGATAGAGTTAAGGCAGCCTCTAAACCCTAATGCTTAACTCCTTACATTGTGAATATTGTTTAGACACAAGCAAGAGAGAGAGAGACACGAGCTTAGAGAGAGAGATAAACTTGTCTATTGATTCTGGTAAGTGTTTACAAGAGAGGGTGAAGGTCTTTAAATAGACAATCACTTACAATAAACAATTACTAAAACAAGGAAATATAAACAAATAATTCTGTAGGGATGAGAAGAGGCCAAAGGGGATACAGCCAAGGGGAGGCACGTCCAGAGGAGGAGAAAGGGACAGGAGAGAGGTAGTGACCAGGTCTGATGAGTGAAAGTGACAGGCCAGCAACATCTCCCCCTTAAGCTTAACATGTGACTTTCTTCCATATTTGAATTTGAATCTGGTCAAAACCTCTACCAACGGTTTCCTTAGCTTCTGGAGACCCTCAGATCGTGTTCCCATCAGTACCTTGCCTCCCAAGGCAAGTTAGGTCATAGTAGATTCCTTGTGATCCAAGTCTGTACAAACAAAACCAGATTGGCTTCTCTTGATGAACTTATCCTTGGATCATCAACCATCTTCTTCTTCTGGTCATCCCTTTATTTATTTCAATAACCTCAGCCTGAATTCAGTTTCAGTACTTCTTGTGATGAACTAACTTTTATTGAACCGGTGAAACCGAGTAGCCTTGTTTTAGTGTCACAGGTTGCAAAAGAAGAATCAGTAGATAGAGAACCAGAGCAATCAACACAAGGAGAAAAGTTGGAACATCAGAACGGCTTGCAGTCTAACCCAACTCCTAAACCCTTGTCTCATAACCCGCAAAAGCACTGTAAGGAAGCTAAAGTGGTTAGTTCTGTGCCTATAATGTGTGTTAAAGTGAGTACTAAAGACATAAAATGTTTTGGTCTTGACAAAGTAAAAGATTTTTGTGTTTCAAATTCTGTTTTTGATAACTTGCTTAGATCTTTTAAAAAACAGGAACCAGAAAACCTCTTTGATCAAAAACATTTTCAAAATAATAAAAACAACATTTCTGGTCATGTTTTGAGTCTTGATCAGTTTCTGAAATATAGCAAAGGCTTTGATCACTTTGAAAAGATTTTAGAGCTTGAGTTGAAACAAACTGATTTCTGTTGTAGACAACCTTGTGATTTATTTGCTAGAACTGAAGAGAAGAGTTTCGTTGTGAACTTTCCTAGGCATGATTTGAACACTGATGATTGTTTTGCATCCACATATGTCTTGAAAGAACCTAGGAAGTTGCATTAACCGAAATTGCATCATTCTGATTTTAGGTTTGAAATTTTGAAATCTGCAAATAACTCTGAGCTTGAGATTGATTGTTTGTGTGCCGAAAATGATTCTAAACGTGTAGGACTGTTCTTTGAGGATATTCTAGTGTATAACACTTTCTTTGATAAACCTGTTGCACAATTGAAACTAGAACTCTCTGCTTCTGAATGTGTGAACTTGATCCTTGATGATATTTGGGTCTGTAATATTTTCTTTGATATGCATAATGGATGGAAGAGTCATACTGTTTTGTGCTCTGGAGACATCCTTGTCTATAATACTTTCTTTGACCTGATAACACACTTGACTTGTTCAAAACAAGCTGAGAAAGGTACAGGTGAAAAGAGGAGCTACATTGATCAGAGTATCAGTGATGAGTCTTTGGCTAAGTTGGAGAAGCACCAAGCAAATCTTGAAAACTGTCTAGTCAACAGCTGTGATATAGGAGGAGTCAGAAGATCATATCTCATCCACCAAAACGATTTAGACCATGACACCAACTGCATTAGAAACTTAACTCATCAGGCTATCACGTCGATTTGGAATCATGTCCAAAGCTTCTCAGGTGAAAGAGTTATGGGTTATACAAGTCAGGTGATCCTAGCTCTGCCTTGTTTGAATTTTGCTAAGTTTAGAACATCTCAAACCTATCTATGGCGACCAGGTGAGCATGCTAAGATAAGTGGTCATGTTTTTAATGATTCTTTTATCACTCTTCACACAGATATAATACTCTTGTTTTTATCAAAAGAGCCAAGTATAGATTTCAGGAAAGCTTTGAAGGGTGTAAGGAGAAGCTACAAGCGTGAGGAAGATATGAGGTTCATGTTAGTATGAGTAAATAAGAGAAGAGGTTTTAGAGGCTTATTCTGAAGTTTGGGATCAAAAGAAGGTGGGTGCAAAGTTAGGGCAAGTGTACGGACGGTACGGCCTGTACGGACTGTACGGCCGACCGTACGGACCACTCGACCCAAATAACTTTAAACCCGACCTAAACTCATTTTGGTTATGTGCAAAATCCAGGTCAAGTTGTACGGATGGACCTTGTCCGTACAACCCTTGGTCCGTACATCCATGGCCGATACTTGGACATCAAGGCAAGAGAAGGCAAGGTAAACTGATGAGGTAAAAGGGAGAAGGTTAACTCGGGTGGTTACTCGGTAAAGAAGTGGCTCGCGGATAAGGAGAGTAAGCTTGACCTAGACAGCCTGTCCCGAGCTGGAAAGGTGAAGGCATCTCGCCCCTAAGCCACAAGTTCAAAACCAGGCGCGCTCCCCTCCTTGACCGGCCACGTCTCTTCCTTTATGTCCATTCCTTTTGTATCCGTTGTAGAGCCTCTATATAAGTGTAAACACCTCTCTGATCAATAAATCAAGCAATTCTCGAGTCTCTTTCTTATTCTCTCTAATGTTCTTGGTGTTCTTCATATCGAAATGGTTTCTTAACCAAGTCTTAAGATTTTAGTCTCCAAATCTCTTTTAGTCTCTCTTAAACTCTATTCCATCCGTTCATTCTCTGTTTCTACTCAATCTTTCAGTTCAAACCACCATATTTGGACCAGGATAAGCACAAAGGCGTCACTTGCTTCATAATCATCAAAGAAGCACCTCCAGACGCAACATACAAGCCAAAACCGAGCAGAAAAGGATTTGGACTATTACTCTTACTCTATGACAAAATTTTATGTGCTAACTTATTGTGTGTCAAAGAGTATGATGCAGGTTTGAGTAATGAATCAGGAACTAAATTTATCAATGCCTTCTATATATCCGAACCAGTCAGCAACAATGCCAATCAAAGAGGCTTGCAAGGTAAGTGTAATCTGATTTCAAACTTTGATGTTACTGACTTGGACCCCTCTATTGCAGGTAAAACAGATTTGAGGACAAATCTTTTTGAAGAGAGAGGGGATGATGTGATCATGGAAAGCACCAAGGATGATGTGATCATGGACCGGATCACTAAGGAGAACAAGGAGAGTCTAGATGAGCCACATGAAGCCACAATGCACCAGCAGCCTGGTGATGATGCTCTAGCCATTTCAGAAGGTCCCATGACTCGTTCCAGAGTCAAGAAACTTAAGGAGAATGTTGTTTGGATTACTCACTTCACATCCACAGCAAGAATAAAGTCTTGGACAAGGTTTTGATCCGAGATGTCTTGATCACAATTCAAGTCATCTCTACATCAAGCTGAGTTAGTGTCTAGGCAAGACATTTGGTGCGTGCTCTTTTCCTTGCTTTTGGTTTTGTCCCACGAGTTTTCTGGAGGAAGGTTTTTAACGAGGCCACAACTTGTCTTACACATCACTTAGGCTCTATCTCGGCCCAAGACTAGCAGAAGTTTACATTTTTAAGCTTATGTTATTTTTAAACTATAGTTTTCCTTTTTACTATTTTCGAAACCCTAGAGAGCATGTTCTCTGGTTTCTTTTATTTAAAGGGTTCTCCTAACCCTATTGTACTCAAGCAATCAATAAACCACGAGTTTCTTTTCTCTCTTGACGGCTCTCTCTCTCTAGAAGTTGTCGAGTTCTGGTGTGTAATATCCAGAGACCTAAGGGATTCTTATTTGGTGTGTCATATCCAGATCAGTCGCCTAGGAGTATCAAGAGATCATCCATCCCTCTTGTGTCACCATTCAATCCACAAACCTTGAAGAACTTGAGTCTTTGATTCGTTCTTGCAAGGATCTATCCATCCCCATCAACCAAAGAGCATCCTAGGGACGCATCAGCATCAGTCAACCGCAGACCAGTAATGATACAAGGGCATCACCCACAACACCAGTTCCTGCTCAGCCGGGTCCAATTCCACCAGCTGATTGTTAACTTGAAGAGTTTACAATAAAACAAGTATGAAGTTGTGAGACATGAGATGGAGCAAAGAAGATAGTGTGGTGTGAAGGATCTTGTGCAAACGAGTATGGAGAAGGCTGTGACAGCTTCTAAGTGTGCAAGAGACTGAGGAACATCATTGAAAAGTCTAAGGAAGAACTTGGGAAGCTTTGGTGAAGAGTAAGGATCAAATGGGCAATGTTTGGGTGAGTTGTACGGATGGACTGTACGGCCTGTACAGCCTGTACGGATCCGTATGGACCAAACTCAACCCAGAAACATTTAGACTCAACCATTTGATCCTTGAAGATTGTTTTGAGGCTTGGGAAGGTTAGGGCACATCAAGTGACCCTAAAATGATCAAGACGTGTAACCCAAGGCAACATCTAAAACGTGTGAGGAAAGAAAGGTTTAGGAAAGGCAAAGACTTGCTATCCAAGGGAAGGTTTGGGCGAGTGAAAATATGCTGAGGAATATGCTGCTTACCAAAGGAAGAGGAAGTTTCCAGGAAGGTGCAAAGGAGTGTTGACCGTTTATGGATAAGGTTATCCACTTCCCATAAAGCAAAGGAAGAGCTTATGGATAACCTTATCCACTCGTCCAAAAGAAAAGGAAGAGCTCTCCTTGACAGCCTGTCTCAAGCATGTGAGCAATCTGGACCATGCAATTCAAAAGTGGCGCCTATACTCTTGCTGACTTCACATGCTTGGTCTAAACCTAATTGTAAACCTTATGCTTTCCCATTTCTCTATATATTCAGCTCATTGTCGATTGTAAACATTCAAGGGAGTAAGGGGGAAAACCCCTCTCCACTTCAGAAATAAAGCTTGTTGTGTTCTTGATTCGAATCCCTCTCAAGTCTTCCCCTTTCTTAGTCTTTTAATCTCTCTTAGTCTCTCTTAGTCTCTGATTCTGATTCAAGTTCACACAAGTAAACCAGAACCCTTTCTCTTCATCATTTCGTGTTCATCATTGCCTTAAAGGCTTGTTCATCACACACAAACCCAGATCCACATACTCTGGTGAAAATCCAACACTGATGAGCCAGTCCATCTTGATCCTGAGGGGGGCAGGGAACCTGAATCACATCATGAGGATTCAGCTCAAGCACATGATCAAGATGAAAGGCATGAACCTGACCAGTCTAGTGAAGATTTACCTCAAGGAGAACAGGAAGAAAATGTGGTGGAAGAGCAGAAGATTCAACCATTGAGAAGAAGCACCAGAGTGAGGAAAGAGCCATCTAATTGGATCAACACCAGAGTGTACTTCAACAGCAATGCAGTGGCTCATCCCATACAAGCAACATGTTCCTTTTCACATTAACCTCAAGAGCATGTGGTCTTCATGGGTCATTTGGACCAGGAGTATATACCAAAGTCCTATGAAGAAGCAATGGAGGATGATGAATGGAAAGAGTCTGTTGGTCGTGAAACCAAGGCAATGATAGATAATGACACTTGGTATGAATCCGAGCTTCCAAAGGGCAAGAAGGCAGTAACCAGTAGATGGATCTTCACCATCAAGTACCTAGCCAATGGGAAACCAGAAAGAAAGAAGACTAGACTGGTTGCAAGAGGCTTTACCCAAACATATGGAGAGGACTACAATGATACTTTTGCACCAGTAGCTAAGTTACACACAATAAGGATCATCCTCTCTCTAGCAGTCAACTTGGATTGAGATCTTTGGTAGATGGATGTAAAGAATGCATTCCTACAAGGGTACTAGAGGATGAAGTCTACATGTGGCCACCTCCAGGTCTAGAGCATTTAGTCAAGCAAGGGAATGTTCTAAGACTCAAGAAGGCAATTTATGGACTAAAGCAGACTCCTAGAGCTTGGTACCACAAATTAAGCTCAACCTTAAATGGGAAAGGATTTCGAAAATCAGAAGCTGATCACACCCTCTTCACACTCACAAGTCTGCAAGGTATTGTGGTCATTCTAATCTATGTAGATGACATAATCATCACAGGGAGTGATAAGGAAGGTATCAAATCCACTAAAATCTTTCTTAAGTCTGCTTTTGATATTAAAGATTTGGGTGAGTTAAAGTACTTCCTTGGGATTGAAATATGCCGCTCTAAAGAGGGGCTTTTCATATCTCAAAGGAAGTACACTCTTGATCTTTTAAATGAGGCAGGAACCCTTGGAGGCAGAGTAGCTAAAACCCCTCTTGAAGATGGGTACAAAGTCTTGCGTGAGGGGGAGTTTGAAGATGGTGCATTTGAAGATGTTAAGCTCTATAGAAGAATGGTTGGGAAGCTGATTTATCTCACTATCACAAGACCAGATATCTGCTTTGCTGTGAATCAAATTAGCCAGCATATGCAGGCTCCTAAGGTTCACCACTGGAACATGGTGGAAAGGGTCATGAGGTATTTGAGAGAAGCTCCAGGACAAGGTGTCTGGATGGGTTGCAACAAGAGCACAGAGATTGTGGGTTATTGTGATGCGGATTGGGCAGGTGATAGAGTGGACAGGAAGTCTACAAACAGGCTATTGCACTTTCATTGGAGGGAACCTAGTCACTTGGAAGAGCAAGAAGCAAAAGGTGGTGTCATGCTCAAGTGCTGAGGCAGAATATTAGGGCCATGAGGAAGCTGACAAGTGAGCTCATTTGGATCAGGAACCTACTACTTGACTTGGGCATTGAGACCACATCTCCTATCACCATGCACTGTGACAACCAGGCGGCCATTCACATTGCATCAAACTCAGTGTTCCATGAAAGGACCAAACACATTGAGGTAGATTGTCATAAGGTGAGACAAGCTGTGGAGCAACAAATTATTCTACCTTGCTACACAAGAAGTGAAGACCACCTAGCTGATATATTCACCAAGGGACCAAGTACAAGAGTCTGTGAGTCCATCCATCCGAGATTGGGGCTCATGGACTTAACCAGATCATAATCCTCTTAGCCATGAAACATCTACTCTTTTTCCTTAGTGTGTTTTTATCCCATTGGGTTTTTCGCACTAAGGTTTTAATGACGGATGTTTTCATGGTTTCCAAGCTTGACCAAACCTTTTGGCTCAAGCTTGAGGGGGAGCATTGATCTGAGAAATAAAGAAGACCAGTAGAAAAAGAGCTTGGTCCAGACTTACTTGCCATACAAGGCAGTCCGTACAACCTTGTGTTCCAAGCAACCAAACCTAAACCCTGAGTGACTTGGAAGGCAAGGAAGTATTCAGACTCGACCAAGATCTTCTAGAAGCTAATTTGAAGTTCAAAATAAGAGAGATATCCGTTGGAGAAGAGCAGAAGCAAGTGGGATTAAAATAGATTAAATGTCACATGTGAAGGTTAAGCTTGGGGACTGTTTAGGAGGTGTCCCTTTCACGAGCCAGACCTGAGCCAGACCTTCATTTGTTTATTCATTTCTGCCTTTACCAATTTGTGTTTAAATACATGTTGTATGCCTCCCACATTAAGCAAGGAAAATAAATCCTTCTCTTACTTCTTTTCTCTCTAGTTACAAACACACTTTCTCACTCTCTCTCTTCTTCACACGAATCAAACTCTCTTTCTCCCAGTGTTCTTGAGTCTTGTTCTTCATTTTCTAACAGGTAAGCTGATCTATCTAACCATAACTAGACCTGATATTTGTTTTGCTGTGAACCAGGTGAGCCAGCATATGCAAGTGCCAAAGGTTCATCACTGAAAAATGGTGGAAAGGATACTCAGATACCTCAGTGGAGCTCCTGGACAATGAGTATAGATGGGGTGTAATGGCAATACAGAAGTGATTGGATACTGTGATGCTGATTGGGAAGGAGACAGAAATGATAGGAAATCAACTACTGGTTACTGCACCTTCATTGGAGGCAATCTAGTCACATGGAAAAGCAAGAAGCAAAAGGTGGTTTCATGTTCAAGTGCTGAAGCTGAATATAGAGCTATGAGGAAGCTTACAAACGAGCTGGTTTGGATCAAAGGTCTACTCAAAGATTTGGGGATTGAGATCACTTCTCCAATCACAATGCATTGTGATAACCAGGCAGCCATACACATAGCCTCAAACTCAGTGTTTCATGAGAGGACAAAACACATTGAGGTGGACTGCCATAAGGTGAGGCAAATGGTGATCCAAGAAGTCATCTTACCTTGTTACACAAGGAGTGAAGATCAGTTAGCAGACATTTTCACTAAAGCCGCAAGTACCAAGGTGTGTGAGTCCATTTATCCCAAACTTGGACTCATTGACATGACCAAGGCATGATCCTCTTAGCCATGGAGCTTCTACTCTTTCCTTAGTATGTTTTTGTCCCAAAACAGGGTTTTACATACTAAGGTTTTAATGAGGGAAGTCTTCATGGTTTCCAAGCTTGATCATTGCATTGGATCAAGCTTGAGGGGAGTATTGACCTTAGGAAATAAAGAAGACAAAGAAATAAAGAGGATGAGCTTACTTGGGAGGCAAGGCAATCCGTACAAGTGTACGGAATGACTTGACATACAAGGCACCCATCCGTGACCTAGAAGAAACTTGAGAAGCAAGGAAAAGAAGAGCCACTCGCCATGTTTGAATATTCAAACAAGAGTGAACAGTTGGGAAGAAAGGAGACAAAGGAGAGGATTTGTTTATAGTTAAAGTCACATGTGCTGAACCCTTCCACTTGCAACCAGACCGTTCAGCACCAGTCACTTTCACCCTCAGAACCTCGGCCAGAGCATCTTTATTTTATTCATTTCCTTTTGTCTGTTCAGAAGTGTACAGAAGGCATCTTGCCTATTTAAGTTACTTGTATGCAGTCTACACAAGCAAGGAATAAAAAACTCCTTCTCTATTCTCTCTTTATTCTCACGTGTAAACACTTCTCTCTCTCTCACCTCCTGTTCTCGAATCAAACTCTCTTTTTCTCTTGTGTTCTTCATTCTGTTCTTAACAAAACTTACAAATAAGTCGTGGTTGAGAAAGAATATGGCTTAACTTTGAAGATACTTCACAAAGGAGTATGATGGAAAGGTAGACCAGTGTTTGATCAGCCATCCACCAGGCTGGATCTCCTCATGGATTGCAAGAGCCGGTTATAAGAAGCGCAGACCATGAAGGTTGTTGAGCTCCTGGTTCAAGGCACACAAGAAGTAGAAGGTCATCACTGAAGCTTGAGGAGGCTGGTGACCGGAGGGTACTTGAAGCTGAAGACATGGAGGTGGACCAGTGATTTAAGCGCAGCTGTTGGGGTGGTGTGCTCCTGGTTTGGATGCTCATTGAGGCTCACTTTCAAGCTTGAACCTAAACTCAATTCAAGCTTGAGGTGGGGACTTAAGTGAGCTACCTGACGATCCTAAGTTCAAGACCTGGTGTTCCTCCTCACCATTGCACCAAGAAGAGAAGATGAAGCCATCCGGGTTTAGTCATTGGCAAGGCTAGACAAGAGAGTGTTCAGAGCACTCTTGGCTGTGTAAAGAAGAAGGTTACTCTATCAATGCGGCTTCTGAAGGGAGGTGGTTGAAGAGTGTTGAGATAGAGAAGAGAATGACCAGAAGAAGAAGCTGGTTCATGATCCAAAGAAATAAAGAAACAAGAAGAAGAAGGAGTGATCCGGATACTCCAAGTTGAGACTGGTTCATACAGTCTTGTGAACTAAGTCATTATTAGAATGGAGAAGAAAGAAGCATGGCTGAGTGTGGTCAATTGATCTGAGAGATAAAGAAAACAAAGAGAAGAATAGATACCTGAAAAGAGTTTGGTCTGTACAACCTTGCTACACAAGGCAGTCCGTACAGTCTTGGCTTCCAAGTAACCAAACTTAACCTAGAGTGACTTGGAAGGCAAGGAAGGTGGGAACTCGTCCAGATTAATATTCTGAAGCATATTTGAAGTTTAAATGGAGCATCAGACCGTTGAAGAGAGCTGAGGCAAGTGGAGATTTAATTAAGAATAAAAGTCACATGTTCTGCCTAAGAAGAAAGCAGTTTGGACCTGTCACTTTCACTCAACCAGACTGATGCGCCCCTAGGATGCTCTTTGGTTGATGGGGATGGATAGATCCTTGCAAGAACAAATCAGAGACTCACGTTCTTCAAGGTTTGTGGATTGAATGGTGACACAAGAGGGATGGATGATCTCTTGATACTCCTAGGCGACTGATCTGGATATGACACACCAAATAAGAAGCCCTTAGGTCTCTGGATATTACACACCAGAACTCGACAACTTCTAGAGAGAGAGAGCCGTCAAGAGAGAAAAGAAACTCGTGGTTTTTTGATTGCTTGAGTACAATAGGGTTAGGAGAACCCTTTAAATAAAAGAAACCAGAGAACAGGCTCTCTAGGGTTTTGAAAATAATAAAAAGGAAAACTATAGTTTAAAAATAACATAAGCTTTAAATGTAATAAAATGTGAACTTCTGCTAGTCTTGGGCCGAGATAGAGCCTAAGTGATGTGTAACACAAGTTGTGGCCTCGTTAAAAACCTTCCTCCCGAAAACCTCGTGGGACAAAACCAAAGCAAGGAAAAGAGCACGCACCAAGTGTCTTGCTAAAACACTAACTCAGCTTGATGTAGATATGGCTTGAATGGTGATCAAGACATCTCGGATCAAACCTTGTCCAAGACTTTCTTCTTGTTTGTGGATGTGAAGTGAGTAATCCAACAACATTATCCTTAAGTTTCTTGACTCTGGAACGAGTCATGGGACCTTCTGGAATGGCTTGAGCATCATCACCAGGCTGCTGGTGCATTGTGGCTTCATGTGGCTCATCTAGACCCTCCTTGTTCTTCTTAGTGATCCGGTCCATGATCACATCATCTAAGCTCCCTTTGTCATCTTTAGTAAAGCTGGTCCATGATCACATCATCCCCTCCCTCTTCAAAAAGATTTGTCCTCAAATCTGTTTTACCTGCAATAGAGGGGACCAAATTAGTAACATCAAAGTTTAGAATCAGGTTACACTTACCTTGCAAGGCTCTTTGATAGGCATTGTTGCGATTGGTTCGGATATGTAGAAGGGACTGATCCGTTTCATTCCTGATTCATTACTCAAACCTGCATCATACTCTTTGACACACAATAAGTTAGCACATAAAATTTTGTCATAGAGTAAGAGTAATAGTCCAAATCCTTTTCTGCTCGGTTTTGGCTTGTATGTTGCGTCTGGAGGTGCTTCTTTGATTATGATGAAGCAAGTGACGCCTTGGTGCTTATCCTGGTCAAAATATGGTGGTTTGAACCTCATATCTTCCTCATGCTTGTAGCTTCTCCTTACACCCTTCAAAGCTTTCCAGAAATCTATACTTGGCTCTTTTGATAAAAACAAGAGTATTATATCTGCTTGAAGAGTGATAAAAGAATCATTGAAAACATGACCACTTATCTTAGCATGCTCACCTGGTCGCCGTAGATAGGTTTGAGATGTTCTAAACTTAGCAAAATTCAAACAAAGCAGAGATAGGATCACCTGACTTGTAGAACCCATAAATCTTTCACCTGAGAAGCTTTGGACATGATTCCAAATTGACGTGATAGCCTGATGAGTTAAGTTTCTAATGCAGTTGGTTTCATGGCCTAAATAGTTTTTGTTGATGAGATATGATCTTTTGACTGCTCCTATATCACAGCTGGCGACTAGACACTTTTCAAGATTTGCTTGGTGCTTCTCCAACTTAGCCAAAGACTCATCATTGATACTCTGATCATTGTAGCTCCTCTTTTCACCTGTACCTTTCTCAGCTTCTTTTGGACAAGTCAAGTGGGTTATCATGTCAAAGAAAGTATTGTAGACCAGCATGTTAACAAGGCACAAAACAATACATCTAGAACCATTTATCTCAAGTTTCAGAAGTGCAATGAGTTTATCAAAGAACGTATTATATACTAAGATATCATCAACTAACAATCCCACACGTTTATAAACATTTTCAGCACTCAAACAATCAATCTCAAGCTCAGAGATATTTGCAGATTTTCAAAATTTCAAACCTAAAATCAGAATGATGTAATTGTTGGTTCATGCAACTTCCTAGTTCTTTCAAGACATGTGTGGATGCAAAAACAATCATCAGTGTTCAAATCATGCCTAGGAAAATTCACTACGAAACTCTTCTCTTCAGTTCTAGCAAATGAATCACAAGGTTGTCTAAAACAGAAATCAGTTTGTTTCAACTCAAGCTCTAAAACCTTTTCAAAGTGATCAAAGCTTTTGCTATATTTCAGAAACTGATCAAGACTCAAAACATGACCAGAAATGTTGTTTTTATTATTTTGAAAATGTTTTTGATCAAAGAGGTTTCTGGTTTCCAGTCCTTTAAAGATCTAAGCAAGTTATCAAAACAGAATTTGAAACACAAAAATCTTTTACTTTGTCAAGACCAAAACGTTTTATGTCTTTAGTACTCACTTTAACACACATTATAGGCACAGAACTAACCACTTTAGCTTCCTTACAGTGCTTTTGCTGGTTATGAGACAAGGGTTTAGGAGTTGGGTTAGACTGCAAGCCGTTCTGATGTTCCAACTCTTCTCCTTGTGTTGATTGCTCTGGTTGTCTCTCTACTGATCCTTCTTTTGCAACCTGTAACACTGAAACAAGGCTACTCGGTTGCACCGGTTTAAGAAAAGTTAGTTCATCACAAGAAGTACTGAAATTGAATTCAGGCTGAGGTAAGAGAAGAGAACACTCTTGTTCTGTCCCAAACTTTCTTTTTACCAAAGATGTTTCTGTTGGAGCTTCTTGAGTTAGTGCAGTTAAATCTGATTGTGCAGCTGAGTTCTGGTTCTGGGTGCTTTGATGAACGTCCAGGGTTAGTCCTCTTGAATTGCTTCTTCACATCCCACCATTTACTTGTAATAACTTCTTTTTATCTTCCTCACTGAACCAGGAAAGTTTTTCTGTTTATCTTTGCTGTAACAGCGTTACTGCCTTGCTAGATGAACCAAAAGTACTGGATGGACGTGATCTCTTGCTGTCAGGTTGTGTCTGAACTGAGATTGAAGAGTAGAGCTTTGTCTCAGTTGGTTGTTTTCGAAGTACTTCCTTGTGGTACTGTCTTGGAACATACTCTTTACGCATCAAAGCTCTCAACTTAAACCATGTATCAACTGGTTCTTTTCTGTCAAGTCTTCTGCACTTTACCAATTGATTCCACCACACCACAAAACTCAGCAGTAGCCATTTGAACCTTCTTTCTCTCAGCATAATTTTGACAATTGAAAACTAGTTCAATCTTCTCTTCCCACTCCACATATGCTGCAGGATCATCCTTGCCATGGAATTGGGGAATTTTCATCTTTTGATCAGCAATTTATCTCTGTGATTGCCTCTGCCTTCATGCTCACGTCTTTGTTTCCTCTCAATGATTCTAGTGTGAGAATAGAGAAAATATGGTGAGAATGAAAGTGTGTGAGAGTCTGGATGAGAGAAAACAGGAGAATGATGAGAGACAAAAGTATGAGGCAGAATTGCCTTGAATGAGAGAATGAGAGATTTTAGTGAGATTGAGAGTGTTGTTGAGTGTGAGCTCGTGTGAGCTGAGAGTAAGAGACTTGAGAGAATATAGGAACCAGAGAATAGGAGATTTGGTGAAGGAGAGACTCAACTCTCACTTCAGAGAGTATGAGAGATTATGGAGAGTTTAAGAGAGTTTTCTGAGTATGAGAGAGTGTATGAGACTTAGAGAGAATATGAGAGTGTATGAACCAGAGAGAATAATGAAGGAAGAGGCTCAATTCTCCTTAGGAATTTCGTGGGTACATGTAGGGGGCTTTATAGCCAAGTTACTAGACAAAACAACAACATTAAACTAACAATAAACCAGTGAAATTAAAATACTATTATGAAATGAAGTTCAGAGCTGGTTGAGACAGACTGGTGTGGAGCAGGCTGTGGCATGGACAGTCTGTCACGTCCAGAGGAAGAGAAAGTGACTGGAGGAAGAGGGCACATTCAGCTTGGTGTGATAGTGACAGGTCCAGCTGCTTCTCCAAAGCACCCATGTGACTTCTACTTGTCCAAATCAAACCATAACTTAGTAATTCCATTCAAACTTGTTTCCCTTTACTTCTGGAGGCTCCCCAACGTCCATATTAAGTCTCCCCATCTCCTTTATTTCCTTGCAAGGTAAGTTAGGGCAAGATGAGTTGCTTGTGGAGCAAGACTGTACGGACATATTCAAACTTGCTTATTCCAGATGCTTGATTTGCTTGCTCCTGATTTGCTTGATCTCTTCATCAACTCCAGCTTTGTTTGTTCATTCCAACACAGCCCTTCCTTGATGATAGTGACATGTCTACACAACTTCTTATGCTCCCCATGTGACTTCTTCTTGCTTAATTCAAACCAGATTGATCCAATTGCATTCAAACTGAATTTCCTTGACTTATGGAACTTCAGCCACGTCCACAAGGTCTTCCCTACTCATTCCTTGCCTTGCAAGTCAAGTATGGTTAGGTTTTTGATGAACTGTAGGGAGCTTCAAATCTTCTTACTTTGCTGTCCTGGTTTGAACCTTAATCCAGCTTGCTTCTCTTCTTCTCTTTCTTTCATTATTCCAACATCTAGACTCATGTCTCTGACCAGTAGCTTGTTGAATTTCCTGTCTAAACTCCTGACGAAATTTATCAAGGCTGGCTTTCATCTTCTGCTGCAGCTGAGCATTCATAGCCTTAAGTAACAGCTTTTCATCTTTAGTGAGCTCTCCCTTTTGATCTCCTACCATGGTACCTGAGACACAAGAAATAACAGAACCAGTAACAAGTTATACAGAAACAAATAATCAACTTGCAAAAAGAGAGAGATTCAAAACTAAATAAAACAAATTGATAAACAGAAACACGATTGATAATCAAGTAAAAACAGAGCAGAATCGATCAATCTTAAATAAAACAGAAACAAATCAGTTAGATTTCAAAACAGAACAGAGAGAGAGATCACGAAAATTAGCTTCAGTTTCAGGCTGGGATTTATTAAAAATCATACAAGAACAGATTCACAACAGCAGAAACAGATCAATTGTTCTTAACCCTAATCAGTTTCAGATCAACAAACACAAACAAACACAGATAAATTTCTGCAAGTAGATGAAGAGTTTAAACACAGAAAACAGATCAAAGAACCCTAATTTATCAGATTTTCGACACAGAACACACAGATCTACTGATTTCCAGACTGAATATGAAGAGTTAATTTCGAAAATCAGAGAATAAGAACACTTCCCTTCCAGAGTTTGCTCTGATACCACTTGATGAAATCCTAGGATGATGCTCTGGAACAGATGGGATAATCCTTGCAGAAACAAATCAAAAGACTCAAGTTTCTCAAGGCATGTGGATCGTATGGTGACACAAGAGGGATGGATGATCTCGTTATACTCCTAGGCGACTGATCTCGATATGACACACCAAATAATAAGCCCTTAGACTCTGGATATTACACACCAGAAACCTTCAACTCACCAAAGATAAGAGAGAAGAGAGAAAACTAGGTTTTTGATTAAAAGATGAAGGCCAAACAAAGGAAGTGAAGGACAAGCATCTCCATGCCAAACTGAAGAAGACGAAGCTGGTTGATGATCCAAGGATAAGTTCATCAAGAGAACCCAATTTGATTTTGTTTGTACAAACTTGCTCCACAAGCTACCACTTGAGCTAACCTGACTTTCAAGCAAGGAATAAGTTGTGGAGACTAATATGGACATTGGGAACCTCTAAGAAGTCAAGGAAACCAGTTTGAATTCAAAAGAAAGGATCTGGTTTGAATTAAGCAAGAAGAAGTCACATGGGTGCATAAGGAGTTGTGTAGAGCTGTCACTATCACCAAGGAAGGTTGTGTCTCTCCTCCTGTCCCTTTCTACTCATCCTGGATGTCCAGACCTTGGCTTTATCCCCTTTGGCCTCTTCTCATCCCTACAGAATTATTTGTTTATATTTCCTTGGTTTAGTAATTCTGTAATGTTACTCATTGTCTATTTAAAGGCAGCTTCACCTCTTGTAACTCTAACCTGAATCAATAGAAGTTTCTCTCTCTAAATTTGTGTGTGTCTCTCTCTCTTTCTTGTGTCTAAACAATATTCACAATGTGAGGAGTTAACCATTATGGTTTAGAGGCTGACTTACCTCTTTCTCTCTTAAGGCAGCCTAATACTTGTAAAACTCACTCTAAACTCTTCTTTATCTCTTCTTAAGCTCTAGATTACTGATTCTATTTCTCATTCTCCTTAATTGAACAAAGTGAAAGTGTTGTGTCACTTCTCAAGGATTAGATTCAAACTAGAGATTCATTGCACACATAACCAGTTTTCTGTCTAGGATCTTGGTTATAGTCTAGGCTGTGTAAGAGGATTCAACCACCAGTTGGTTGTCTCTTCCTTTGAATGGTGAGTTCCTGTTGTATGGTTGAAGAGGATTCAGTTACAAGTTAACTGAATACTCTCTTGACATGAGACAAACACTCATGAATTCCAACATGGTATCAGAGCTTTGTTGCTCTTCTTGGGCTGAACTCACTTCTTTTGTATCGTTTTCTTCATCTGAATCTCTCTCTCTCTGACTTTAAAATTCTTTTTGAGGAGCTGTGTGGCTAGGATTCAAAACTTGGACAGTAGAGAGTTAGATGAAGTATGCTTTCAAAATTTGAGTGTTTACTCAAGATGCAAGTCATTAAAAGTTTTTTTTTTCAATGACTCTCCCTTGATCTCCTCATTGTTTAAGCTTTTGGATGAAAGATTAAAATCTGTTCATACCAGCTTGAGGGAGGGAGAAAAGATTAAACTTGTGTCCTGAAAAAAACTCTTGAAAGAAAAAAAAATTCGATTTCAAAAATATTTTGTGTTCTCCATCTTGTCTAATGATTTCTCCAAAGAGGACAAGATGAGTTTTGTTTTGGTTTCTTCTCTCCTATGTGCAAGCTGTGGTCCTAATCTTGATTAGTGATCCTAACTAAAGCCTAAGGGAGGGAAATGCAACAAAAGACTTCATCTGTTTTGTGCTTTAAAATCAGTTTTTGCTTGTTTTGTCTCAAACATTATCATTCTTTTCTACCCTTGGTCTCTCAATATTTTTCAAAACTTGGTGAAAGATTTAAATTCTAATGAAACCAATGCTTGAGGGAGGGAGAAAGATTGATGGTGATTTAAAGAAAAGTGATTTGTAAGAACATTTGAATTTTTTGGATTTAAAGAAAAGCCCTTTGAAAAGATTTGAATTCTGAAAATGTTTTGAACAGATTCTTGAGTAATCTGATTTTGAAAAATTATTTAAAATTTGTTAACTGGTGGGATGTTCATGCCTCACCGGCATTGTTGATCAGCCATAATTCTTGAAGGCCATGGACTGAAAACTGCTTCCGCATTCTCTCATTCTCCATCATACTCTCTCTTACTCTCCATTATTCTCTCATACTCTCTCATACTCTTGTTACTTATTCTCTCATTCTCTGGTTACTTATACTCTCTAGTTACTTTATTCTCTCCATCACTCACTAATTTTGTGCTTTGAATCTGTTCATACTCAACAGATTCTAAGTCTAAGAATGGTGATTGGTGTTTGTGCTCGGTTGTCTCAAGAAGACAATGCGAGTTTGGTCGATCTAAAGCAGCATTAGAAGCTTTGGGAGTTAGAACCAATGGCCTCAGCTTCATGGACCCAAGACAAGAAGATCTTGAGGAGAAGATACTGTAGGAAAGTGATGAATCAGCTCACCAGCAAGATGTTTGCCTAAGGGTCTTTAAGCTTCATGATGAAGCATCAAGAAGACACAGCTCACAAGCATGGAGTCCTTCCATTTTCTTTGAGTTAAAAGAAGTGGTGTCACACACGGTTCTCATGGTGTCACACACACTCAACAATCAGTTCAGATCAAGCCATGAGTAACTTTTGGCGGTTCTAAGGACAAGTCCAAGCTGCAATTCAGATCATGGATCAATGATACCTCAAGCTCAAATCAAACCAAGGTCAAAAGCTATCCCAATGCACCATAAAGGCTATACTCTTTTTTTCCTCATCAGGGTTTTATCCCAAGTGGTTTTACATGGTGAGGTTTTTAATGAGGTAGTCATTTGTGTGTTGCAAGCTTGGCCTTTGGAACCAATGGCTTCCGCAGCCCAAGCTTGACGGAGGGTATTAAAGTGTATCAAGAAAAGGAGATGTGAAGGCCAAACAAAGGAAGTGAAGGCCAAGCATCTCCATACCAAACTGAAGAAGAAGAAGCTGGTTGATAATCCAAGGATAAGTTCATCAAGAGAACCCAATTTGATTTTGTTTGTACAAACTTGCTCCACAAGCTACCACTTGAGCTAACCTGACTTTCAAGGCAAGGAATAAGTTGTGGAGACTAATATGGACGTTGGGAGCCTCTAAGAAGTCAAGGAAACCAGTTTGAATTCAAAAGAAAGGATCTGGTTTGAATTAAGCAAGAAGAAGTCACATGGGTGCATAAGGAGTTGTGTAGAGCTGTCACTATCACCAAGGAAGGTTGTGTCTCTCCTTCTGTCCCTTTCTACTCTTCCTGGATGTCCAGACCTTGGCTTTATCCCCTTTGGCCTCTTCTCATCCCTACAGAATTATTTGTTTATATTTCCTTGGTTTAGTAATTCTGTAATGTTACTCATTGTCTATTTAAAGGCAGCTTCACCTCTTGTAACTCTAACCTGAATAAATAGAAGTTTCTCTCTCTAAATTTGTGTGTCTCTCTCTCTCTTTCTTGTGTCTAAACAATATTCACAATGTGAGGAGTTAACCATTATGGTTTAGAGGCTGACTTACCTCTTTCTCTCTTAAGGCAGCCTAATACTTGTAAAACTCACTCTAAACTCTTCTTTATCTCTTCTTAAGCTCTAGATTACTAATTCTATTTCTCACTCTCCTTAAGTGAACAAAGTGAAAGTGTTGTGTCACTTCTCAAGGATTAGATTCAAACTAGAGATTCATTGCCACACATAACCAGTTTTCTGTCTAGGATCTTGGTTATAGTCTAGGCTGTGTAAGAGGATTCAACCACCAGTTGGTTGTCTCTTCCTTTGAATGGTGAGTTCCTGTTGTATGGCTGAAGAGGATTCAGTTACAAGTTAACTGAATACTCTCTTGACATGAGACAAACACTCATGAATTCCAACAAAAGATGGGGTCCTTTCTTATTGATTTCGACCAGATATATAAAGGGAGAGACTTGTACATGCACAAGCTCTAGGAACTAGCAAGGGAATAAAAGCACACGCTCCCCTTGGAAATAAAACAAAGACCAAGTTATGTGGAAAGAAAACATAACATAAAAACTTAGTCTAAAATATAACATAAGATTGAGATGTCTTCAATCTTGGACGGTGATTAGGACTTAGGTGATATGTAAAGCAGCTTGCGGCCTCGTTAAAAACCTTCCTCCGTAAAACCTCTTTGGGAAAAAACCGAGAGCAAGGATAAGAGCACACACAAGTACTTTGCCTAAGTACTAATCAGCTTGAATGGTGATCAAGGTAACTCGGATCATCAAGCTTTGTCCAAGACATTGTTTTTGTTTCCAAGATATCTTGAGTAATCCTCCATCAGCTTCATTGAGTTTCTTTGATCTGGAACAAGTATTGGGACCTTCAGTAATGGATAAGGCATCTTCATCTACAATCTGGTCCATGATCACATTTTCTTCATTGGTAAGCTGGTCGATGATCACATCAGTACTAACCCTTCACAGGAACTTCCTAGTGGTATGACTAAGCTTTTGCAGGACTATACTGATGTTTTCCCCGAGGATATCCCACAAGGATTACCACCAATACGAGGAATAGAACATCAGATCAATTTTGTACCAGGTTCTACCTTACCTAACAGACCGGCCTATCGAACTAATCCAGTAGAGACAAAGGGGCTACAAAGGCAAGTAGAAGAGCTGATGATTAAGGGCCACATCCGAGAGAGTATGAGCCCATGTGCGGTCCCTGTTCTATTGGTACCAAAGAAAGACGGCTCTTGGAGGATGTGTGTAGACTGCCGTGCTATCAACAACATAACCGTCAAGTAAAGACACCCCATCCCAAGATGCTTAGTGATCTCCATATCCTCTTGTAGCAACCCATTGATTGCTCTCTTCACCTCAAACACTTGGTTCAGGTTTGAGATGTTCCCAGGCACTTTCTTCAAGGTATCCCATAGATCCTTTGCGGTTTCACAAGAGCTATAAGCTTCCATGATAGGAGTCTCAAGGGATCCTTGAAGTAGTGTCATCAACATCATGTCTTCTTGCTTCCATTTCTCCACCTCACTTGTGGCACTTGCAGCTTCACCTTCTTGAGTAATGAGCTTAGGAGCTTCACCGGATGTGATATGACCCCATAAGCCCTTACTTCCCACAGCAGTCTTCACCAAACGAGACCACAACAGATAGTTACTCCCCTTGAGAGTAACCGGAACCTTCATGCTAACACTATCCATCTAAACCAGCTTGACTTCAAAAGCTTGGAAACAAGTAGATCTATACCTAAGAACACGGATGAACCCAGAACCGAGAGGAAAGGTTGAGTCTTTGAAGGTAAGAATGTGAAAGACTCAAGTTTTTACACCACACAAGCTTCAAACTTTAGTCTTCTACCCGGATATTCAAAGAACAGCCTTGGATCTTCAAAAAGCTTCAACCTTGATCTCCTTCAACTCGATGAACACAAACCTAGATCGTGATGAACCTGGCACTGATACCATAAGATCTTTTGATATCTTAGTAGAAATGTAACCAGAAAGAGATTAAGAACAGATTTAGAAAGGAAAAGACTTGGTTTAGACTAAACGAGAAGAGAGATTATGAGAGACTATGAAGAACATCTTGAGACTCGAAAACTTAGAAAGAACTGTATGCTTTACTCATAGAGAGAGTCCGGAATATATAGGGATGATTACAAGGGTTTCGTAAAGCAAAGAGAGGGCAAGTATGTGGTCAGGAGAGTAGGCGCGTTCCATGGTTCAAACGAGTGGCTCTGGTGGCTAGATGCCAATGGCATCTTGACTAGATGCTCCTCACTTTACAGCTTGCACTGGCTGGTAAGCTTGACCGAGCCTTATCCACAAACGGTAACCTTGGCGCCTAAAGCTTCAAGGTTACTCGAACCAAACCTTCTCTTCCACTCTAAGTAACTCACTCGTTCTTCTCATGGTAAGTATTCTCCTTTTACCTTTTCCACCTCAGTAACTTTTGTTGTATGGACCAAACCTTGTCCGTACAACCTGCCCTATTTTTGCACATTACCAAAACATGATCTAACGACATTTTGGGTCGACCTTGTACGGCCTGTACGGCCTGTACCTCTACGGCCTTGTACGGCCTGTACCTCTACGGCCTTGTACGGCCTGTACGGCCTTGTACGGACAAGGTCGACTCAAACCCTTCCCTTTTCCTCCTTCTCTCTATTCAACACAAAGTAGATACCTCAACTTAACATTTCACTCAAATATATGGTGAAGACTACTTATATTCACTTTTGATTTTGTGAGTGTATAGACACGAGTTTAGGAAATAATCAGATTGTTTGTATGAGTGATTAAGAGATTAGAGAGAATAGAGAGAGTATAGAGAGAGAGAGAGACTTGAAACTCTTTTAATTAATAAATTGAGAGAGTTACAACATATATAGACTCAGATACAAGGTTTTTCGTGACTAAAGGGATAAGAAAGCAAGAGGAATCAAAAGATGCTTTGGTATCTTCTTTTCTGGCCACAGAAACTCCTTTGGCTTCTTTCTTGCTGGCCACAAAAGCTCCGTTTACTTTCCAGCTGTGCCAGTCTGTCCAAGACTCTCTCCTTATCCTATCCAACGTCTATATCAAGTGGATAAGGCTCAAGGTAACTTCTTCTTGATAGAAAAATTACCCGGGTAACTTTGGTAAGTTTTGGTCGAGGTTTGGACGACCCGGAATGGTACGGCCTGTACGGCCTGTACGGCCTTTACGGATTGGTCAATCCAAACTCTCCCAAACCTTCCCAAACTTCTTCTCTTCGGCCATCCAAACCCCCCATCACTTATCTTCATGTACTCACTCATTTCAACACTTACAAGATATTTAAAGACATAAACAAGAGAGAAGGAGAGAGAGGACAATAAGTGCATGACAGCTCATTTCCAGCAGATCTGGATTTGAATTTCAAACTGCCTGAGTCTTCTACAAGTCCTCACTGGGTCTTCTTCAAGTCCTCACTGGGTCTTCTTCAAGTCCTCACTGGGTCTTCTTCAAGTCTTCTTACAAGTCCTCATCGAATCTAGAGAGAGTCTTCTTCAAGTCTTCAGTGAGTCTTCTTCAGGTCTTCTTCCTCTCTTCTCTTGATCTCTTCTTGTTATTAATGTCTTCAAGTCTTCTCTTTATTTCTTTACTGGTTAATACTCCTCCTCAAGCTTGATCAAAGGCAATGGTCAAGCTTGGACACCATGAAGAGTTCCCTCATTAAAACCTTAGTATGCAAAACCCAATGGGATAAAAACATACTATGGAAAGAGTAGAAGCTCCATGGTAAGGGACTATTAGATTTTCAGAGTGAGGACTCCTGTGTGTGATGAACAAGATGAACAATTCCCTTTGGGGCAAGAGAGAACACGAAATGGTGAAGAGAGTGGATCTGGTTCACTTCGTGTTTACTTGAACCAGAAACAGAGAATATGAGAGTTTAGAGAGATTTGAGAGATTAAGAAAGGGATAGATTAAGAGAGAATGATTCAAGAACATTAAGCTTTATGAAGTGGAGATGGGAAATCCCCCTTACTCCCTTAAGGATTACATTTCGACCAGAGAGACATTATATATAGAGAGATGGATACATTAGGGTTTACAAAATAATCAACAAAGCATGTGGAGTCAAAGGGAAGAGGCTCCTCGGTGTGAATTGTGTGGACAGAGCTCTCACACATTTTGGGACAGCCTGGAACCAGAGGAGCTCGCCTAAGGGTAGCTTGGCTGAGAATGAGCCAGCAAGGTCACTGAACCTATCCAGAGATCTGTCTAGGTTCATGCTCCTTCCTTTGGTGAGTGGATGCCTTTTGGATAAGGTTCTTCTGATGTGATCATGGACCGGATCACTAAGGAGAACAAGGATATTGAGAGGAAGAACCAGAAGAGAGGAAGTTAGAATGATCAGAGTAGACAAAGAAGAGAAGAAAATCAGATACTTGTGGAACAAGGCATTCCGTACAGACTTGATATTCAAGGCACTCAAGGGGAGACCTAACTTGACTTGGAAGACAAGTTACTCATTTGCCTGGTTCCAGAGACAAAGGAATACTTATTTAAATAGTATTCAGGTCAGCAAGAGAAGGGGAGAGACGTTGGAGAAGGTGGTCACATGCTGAGTTAAGTTTGAATTCAAACAATGGACCTGTCCCTTTCTGTTGGTCTGGACGAGCCTGCCTTGTCTTCTTATGGCATAAAGCTTCCTTGTCTTCTTATGGCAGAAGGCCAGAACCTTATTTTATTCTTTTATGTCTTCTGCCTTGTTTATTTATAGAATGTACCTAGGAACTATTCTAAGCAAGGAGAATCACTCCTCTCTTTCTCAGTTTACTCTCCCATCTCTCCTCTCTACGAAATCTCTCTCTCTCTCTCTCTCTCTCTCTTCCTTCTGTGTTCTTCATGTTCTTGCTGTTCTTCAGCCTAATCTCCTCTAAACTCACTTAAACTTACATGGTATCAGAGCTACTCAAGCTCCTAAACCTCTATTCTTCTTCCGCAATATACTTTTCCTTCATCTTCTTTCAAGTTTCCAGCAAAACCTAACTATTATCCAGTGGATAATAGCAAGGGTCCTCTGTTTTTCCTCTGTTTTTCCTCTGTTTTCCTCTGTTTTTCCTCTGTTTTCCTCTGTTTCTGTCGAGTTCTATCTTTTGCTCTTGTTTCTTTCGGTATATCATTCAGATTCCTGGAGTATACAAGTTGTTCTTGAGAGTCTTTCATTTCCAGTTTACCAAACTCTCAATTTTTTCAGAAGCACTCTATTACCCAATGGTCCATAGCATCTAAGATGGAGCAAAACAAGGCTGTTGTGGTTCCAGTAACCTTGAAAGGGTTAAACTACCTTCTCTGGTCAAGACTTGTGAAGAGTGCCCTTGGAGGTCGTGGCTTATGGAGTCATGTGACAGAAGGTGAAGCCCAAAGCTGGTAACACAAGGTGAAGATGGCCAAGAGGTTGTAGCTGTTGATGAAACCAAATGGGTTCAAGAAGACTTTCTGGTGCTGTCAGCCATCCAAAACTCTCTAGACCCAAGTATCCTAGAGGCCTACTCCTACTGTGAAACCTCTAAGGAACTATGGGATACTCTGTATAAGGTGTATGGGAATGTCTCCAACCTTAGCAGAGTCTTTGATGTAAAGAGAGCCATCAACTCTCTCAAGCAAGAAGACATGGACTTCAATCAGTTCTTTGGGAAGTTCAGGTCACTGTGGGCTGAGTTTGAAATGCTCAGACCGAGTTCAACTGATCCAGTGGTGTTAAATGAAAGGCGTGAGCAAGACAAGGTCTTTGGACTGCTCCTGACCCTTAACCCTTGCTATAATGATTTGATTAAGCACATACTCAGAGCTGAGAAGCTACCATCCCTGGATGAAGTGTGTGCTCAAATCCAGAGGGAACAATGGTCAGTGGGTTTGTTTGAAGGGAAGGGAGAGCTCACCATGGCACACAAGGTGGAAGTAGCAGTAGCTAACAAGGGATACTACAAGCATGATGATAGGAAGGTGTGGGTATGTGATCATTGCAAGAAGAAAGACCACATGAAGGACAAGTGCTGGATCCTTCATCCTCATCTCAAACCTGCCAAGTTCAAGGAGCCAAGGAGTCAGTACATGGATGCAAGAGCACACTTCTCCTCGGACACACCAGAACCATCCACACCATCTATGTTCTCAACCATGCGCTCTCATGTTGGCTCAAATGCAGCTGGTGAAGCCAAAGCCATGACGACAAGTGTTCTGTCTACCTTGAGGACCACTCAGGATGAGACTATCAAGAGGTCAGACCTTGATGCTCTCATCAAAGCCCTCAAGGAGAACTCTGGTATTGTTCTTGGAACCTCCTTAAATGCATTACACACTACTGGTCAGAATCCTAAACCACTAGTTGTAGATTCAGGGGCTTCTCACCACATGATTAGTGATGCTAGTCTAATTAGTAACATAGAACCTGCCTTAGGTAATGTGATGATAGCTAATGGTGAGAAAGTACCCATTAAAGGTATAGGGAACTTGAAACTGTTTAACAAAGATTCAAAGGCATTTTACATGCCTACATTCACTTCAAATTTGTTATCTGTTAAAAAGGCTACCAGTGATCTGAATTGCCTTGCTGTTTTTAGTCCTAATGATGTCTACTTTCAGGATATTGAGACCAGTAGTTTACTTGGCAAAGGTGTGACCAAGGAGGGCTTGTATCTGCTTGAAGACACCAAATGCTTGTCTGATTTATCTTATGCTTTTAGTTCATCTCCTGTTTTACCTAAAGATGCAATGTGGCATGCTAGACTAGGACACCCTCACTCACGTGCACTGAGCTTGATGTTGCCTAGTATTTCATTTAAGAATGATAGTTGTGAGGCTTGTATTCTTGGCAAACATTGCAAATCTGTTTTCCCTAAATCAGTAACCATGTATGAAAGTTGCTTTGATCTCATTCACTCTGATGTTTGTGTTAAACCTGAAGTGAGAAATGGACCACTAAAGGTCATGTGCAAAGTTAGGGCCAAAACCCATTAGAAGTCTGATCAAGGACTAAAGAGGGTCCAGAAGCTTATGCTGAGCAAGAACAAGGTTCAAGAAGGGCTTATGATCAAGAAGGAAGTGTTTGGGAAGATTTGGGAGCCATTGGGCGAAAGTGCAAAAATAGGGTCGACTGTACGGACAGTCGTACGGCCTGTACGGCCTTGTACGGACTGTACGGACATGGTCGACCCAAAACACTTCCTGGTTCGACTTTTGGGTGAGTTTGGGCAATGTGCAAAATCCGGGTCAAGGTGTACGGACGGGTGGTCCGTACACAGTCCGTACGGTCGAGAAATAAAGCAGTTTCGGGTTTGCCTTTGGTTTGATCACTTTAAACCAAAGCAATTCGAATCCCTTGTGACTGATTGAAGCTAAGGAGGCAAGGGATCATTTGGGACGAGATGGATAAGAGGAATATGCTCTCAAGATGTACACCACTTGATCTTTTAACTGAGGCAGGAAACCTTGGAGGAAGGCAAGCCAAAACGCATTGGAAGCGGGCTACAAGTACTTAGAGAGGGGAGTTTGAAGACAAGCAGTATGGTGATGTGAAGCAGTATAGAAGAATGGTTGGAAAAGCTCATCTACTTAAACCATCACTAGGCCAGATATATGCTTTGCTGTGAACCAAGTTAGCCAACATATGCAGACACCTAGGTCCATCACTGGAATATGGTGGAGAGAATCATGAGATTACCTGGGGGAGGCGCCTGGTCCAAGGAGTTTGGATGTCTTGTATGGAAGCACAGAGATTGTAGGCTACTGTGATGCTGATTGGGCAGGAGACAGAACTGATAGGAAGTCAACAACTCTGGATATTGCACCTTCATTGGAGGTACTTTGGTAACTTGGAAGAGCAAGAAACAGAAGATTGTGTCATGTTTTAAGCGCTGAAGCAGAATATAGGGCAATGAGGAAGCTCACCAGTGAGCTGATCTGGATCAGAAACCTTCTAAGTGACTTGGGTATAGAGACTACAACTCCCTCACTATGCATTGTGACAACCAGGCAGCAATTCACATAGCATCCAACAGTTGTGTTCCATGAAAGACTAAGCACATTGAGTAGATTGCCCATAAGGTCAGACAAGCTGTGGAACAACAAATCATCTTGCCATGTTACACGAGAAGTGAGGATCAGTTAGCAGATATCTTCACCAAGGCAGCTAGCACCAAGGTCTGTGAGTTTCATCATTCAAAATTGGGACTCATAGACCTCACCTCTCACTAACTCTACTTGCATGGAGACCTCTACTCTTTTTCCTTGATGTGTTTTTCTCCCACTGGGTTTTACACATTAAGGTTTTATGAGGGAGGTTCTTCATGCTTCCAAGCTTGACCAGTCCCTATGGTCAAGCTTGAGGGGGAGTATTGAGAGGAAGAACCAGAAGAGAGGAAGTTAGATGATCAGAGTAGACAAAGAGAGAGAAGAAATCAGATACTTGTGGAACAAGGCATTCCGTACAGACTTGATATTCAGGCACTCAAGGGGAGACCTAACTTGACTTGGAAGACAAGTTACAGAGACAAAGGAATACTTATTTAATAGTATTCAGGTCAGCAAGAGAAGGGGAGAGACGTTGGAGAAGGTGGTCACATGCTGAGTTTAGTTTGAATTCAAACAATGGACCTGTCCTTGTTAGAATTGTGAAAATATGAGAGATAGTTGAGTTTATGTGAGATTTGGGTGAAGAACAATGAAGAACAGAGTAAGAACAAGAGAGTTAGTTTCTGTACACTTTAGAGAGAGAGGAGAGAGAGAGTGACGAATTTGGAGATTAAGAGAGAGAAGGGAGATTATTTCCTTGCTTACATTCATTCTGATATGTTACATTATATAGAAATACAAGAAACAAAAGGAAACAATAAAATAATGACTCTGGACCACATGGATAGTGACAGGTCATGAACAGCTATATTCCTTAGAGAGACATGTGACTCTCTCCATTTGAATTCAACTGTCTAACAATGCTCCAAAGGTCTCCTTGCCTTCTTCTAGTCAGAGTACACGAAATATCTCCTTAACTTTCCTCCCAAGGCAAGTTAAGTCAAGTTAGATACCTTGTAGAGCAAGACTGTACAGACTAGCTTCCACCTCAAGTATCCAGAGCATTTCTTCTCTGTGTCTCTTTTATTTCTCTTTGGTTCTTCATCTCATACTCCCCTCAAGCTTGAACATAGGGACTGGTCAAGCTTGGGAAACATGAAGAACTTCCCTCATTAAAACCTTAGTGTGCAAAACCCAGTGGGACAACAAAAAAACACACTAAGGAAAAAGAGTAGAAGCCTTCATGTTAGGAGAGTCAGTGAGAAGTGAGGTCTATGAGTCCCACTTAGAGTGGACGAACTCACAGACTTTGGTGCTTGTCCTGCCTTTGTGAAGATATCAGCTAGCTGATCTTCGACTTCTTGTGTAACAAGGTAAGATGATTTGGCTTCTCCACAGTCTTGTCTAACCTTGTGGCAGTCTACTTCAATGTGTTTGGTCCTTTCATGGAAGACTGAGTGCTGGCAATGTGAATAGCAGCTTGATTGTCACAATGCATTGTGATTGGTGATGTAGTCTCAATCCCCAAGTCCCCAAGCAATCCCTTGATCCATATCAACTCATTGGTGAGCTTCCTCATAGCTCTATACTCTGCCTTAGCACTAGAACATGATACAACCTTCTGCTTCTTGCTCTTCCAAGTCACCAAGTTGCCTCCAATGAATGTGCAATAACCAGTAGTTGATTTCCTATCAACCCTATCTCCTGCCCAGTCTCTTTAGAGAAAAAAACAGAGAATAGGGAGAATAAAGAGAATAGAGAGAATGGAGAGAATACTTCAGCTTCTTATTATCATTTTCGTGGCTTTACAAGAGTTTTAAAGACAGATAGAAGAGAGAGAGAGAGAGAAACATAAGTGCATGACAGCTGTTTCCAGCAGATCTAGTTTTGAATTCAAACTGCCTGAGTCTTCTTCAAGTCTTCTTCCTCTCTTCTCTTGATCTCTTCTTGGTATTAATGTCTTTATGTACTCACTTATTCAGCATCCCCCTCAAGCTTGACCATGTGGAACAAGTCAAGCTTGGAATGCCATGAGAATCTTCCTCATTAAAAACCTTACCAAAGAAAACCTTCTTTTAGGGATAAAACCTTGATAAGGAAAAGAGTAAAGACCTCATGACGAGGGGATCAGTTGTTTGGAGTAAGATCAATGTAGTCCCAACCTTGAAAGGATGGACTCCATTGTCTTTAATCTCGCAGCCTTGGTTGAACACATCCGCAAGTGATCCTCGCTCCTTGTATAGCATGGCAATGTCACTCCTGAGACAATCATCTGCCTCACCTTATGACAATCAACTTCTATGTGCTTATTCTCTCATGGAAGACTGAGTTTAGATGCAATATGAATTTCTGCTTGATTATCACAATGTATTTTCATAGGAGAGGTGTGTTCAATCTCCAGATGCTTGAGAATACCTTTGATCCATACCAGCTCATTTGTTCAGCTTCAACATAGCTCTAGTACTCCGCCTCAGCACATGAGCAGGAGATAACCTTTTGCTTCTTACTCTTCCAAGTAACCAGGTTCCTCCAACGAATGTACAATACCCAGTAGTTGATTTCCTATCCACTCTTATCTCCTGCCCAATCAGCATCACAATACCCAACTACTTCTGTACTGCCATTACATCCCATCCAAACTCCTTGTCCAGGAGTTCCACTCAAGTACCTCAGTATCCTATCACCATTTTCCAGTGATGGACCTTTGAGCCTCATATGCTGACTTACTTGATTCACTACAAAGCATATATCTGGTCTTGTGATAGTCAAGTATATCAGTTTTCCAACCATCTTCCTGTAAAGTTTAGCATCCTCAAACAGTTGTTTTTCTTCAATCTCCCCCTCAAGTAAAACCTTGTACCCCTCTTCAAGAGGTGTCTTGGCTGTCTTTCCTCCAAGCACGCCAGCTCCCTTTACCATATCTAGAGTATACTTCCTCTGATTCATGAACAGACCCTCCTTAGATCTGCATATCTCAATACCCAAGAAGTACTTCATCTCCCCCAAGTCCTTGATATCAAACACAGACTTGAGAAGTCTTTAGTGGCTTGAATCCCTGCCTTATCATTCCCTGTGATGATCAGATCATCCACGTACACCAGAATAACAATGATCCCTGAAGGTCTGTTAAGGTGAAGAGAGTATGGTCTAATTCAGACTTCCTGAAGCCTCTTCCATTCAGAGTAGTGCTTAGCTTCCTATACCATGCCTTGGTGATTGTTTCAGCCCATATATAGCCTTCTTCAATCTCAAAACATTTCCTGGCTTTACTAGATACTCAAACCAGGAGGAGGATGCATATATACTTCATCATCAAGCTCTCCTTGCAAGAAAGCATTCTCACATCCATCTGCCACAAATCCCACTCCAAATTGGTTGCAACTGATAGGATGATTCGAACTGTATGTAGCTTGGCAACAGGAGCAAATGTGTCAATGTAATCTTCTCCATAGGTTTGTGTAAACCCTCTTGCTACCAATCTGGGTCTTCTTCCTATCAACCTTTCCATTTGCCAGATACTTGATTGTGAAGATCCATCTACTAGTCACAGCCTTCTTCCCTTCCGGTAGTTCACTCTCATACCAAGTGTCATTCTTGATCATTGCATCCCTTTCACTGCCCACTGACTCTCTCCATTCCTTGTCCTTCATAGCTTCCTCATAGGATCTTGGAATGTCACTTTCATCCAGATTACACATAAACACCATGTGTTCTTCTGGATTACTCTGCAAAGGAACACACAGCTTGAGAAGGATGCTTCACAGCCTGGGCATTGTAGTACACTCTCGTGTTTACCCAGTTGGAAGGATCCTTTCTCTCCCTAGTGCTCTTCGCAGAGGCTGAACCTCTTCTTGAGTTTCTTCTTGAGTTTCTGTTTCTGGCATCCTATTCTTCAACCTTTCACTCCTCCGCATGGCTGAACTTGAGTCTGATCCTCTGCTTCTGTATCATTAACCTCCTCTGGTCATGATATTCTTCCTGCTCATCTTCACTTGACTGAGCCACATCTTGATCATGATGTGCTGATCCTCTTGGTGCTGCTCTTGCACACTTGATTCAGATTCACTCCCCCTCTCATGATCAAGAGGGATTATTCTTTCAGCTTCTCTAACCTAGATCAGAAGGAGTGTTCCTTCTTATCTCCTGATTCTGGGACATGTCTATCCCAAGCTTCTCCAATAGGTTCCTCAGATTCACTGCCTTATTCTCTGGTTCATTAGACATATCCTCTAGGTCCTTCCAGTTCTTCTCCTCATAATACCCCTTTGTTTCCATGAACTTCACATCCCTGGATACCAATACTCTCCTTGTACTGGATCATAGCACTTATATCCTTTTGGGTTACTGAGTACCCAATGAACATAGCTCTAGTGCTCTTTGCATCCAGCTTGTTTCTCTGTTCTCCAGGAACCAAGACATAGCATAGACTCCCAAAGACTCTCAGATGATCTATGTAAGGCTTGGTCTTGTTCAACACTTCATATGGAGACAGATTCTTCAGTACCTTGGTTGGGATCCTATTGATGAGATAGCAAGCAGTCTGAACAGCATCACTCCAGAAACGCCTAGGGACATTGGTGTGGTACATCATGGATCTAGCAACCTCCATCAGTGTCTATTCTTCCTTTCAGCAACCCCATTCTGCTGTGGCGTGTAGGGACAGCTGGTCTGATGCACATTACATGCTTATCCATGTGATTCTTGAAGGCATGACTGGTGTATTCACCTCCATTATCAGACCTTAGTACTTCACAGTAGCATTGTAATGGTTTAGTAACATATGCTTGGAAGTTTATAAAGGCATCCAGAACTCTATCCTTAGATGGAAGCAAAGTGATCCAAGTGTATTTAGACTTTTCATCAATGAAAAATACTTCTGATTGTCCCTAGACACACATGGGGATGTCCACACGTCAGAGTGAACTAGATCAAAGCAGTTCCCATATATAGTTTCAGATGCTGGGAAAAACAGTCCTACAGTGCTTCCCTAATATGCAAGCCTCACACTCTAAATGATTGAATGATAAAGCAGGAAGAATCAGTTATATTGCTCGAGTATGAGGATGGACCCACCTAGCATGCCAAGTAATGCTTTCAATCCTATCAGTAGCACTACTTAAACAAACAGAGTTAAAAGGGTTTAGAGAGCTTAGTTGTGTGAAGGTGGTAGAGCTCATTTTTGACATCTCCTCTACAATAACTTGTCCAGACTCCAGGTCTTGAAACTCCACCTCATTTGGCCTGAAGACAACTTGACAATTAAGGTCCACTGTTGCCCTCTTCACAGATATCAAATTGGATGTAAACCTAGGCAGGTAGAAAGCAGCTGAATCCTTCTCAAACAGTTTCAAGTTTCCTATCCCCTCTATTGGAATCTGATCACCATTGGCTATCTTAACACTTCCTGTAGTGGCTTTGATGTCACTCATCAAGCTCCTATCACTGATCATGTGATGCGTTGCTCCAGAGTCAATGATGATAGGCTTAGTGATCTCTTCATTAGCATTGGACTGTCTGCTGCGCTTCTTGGCAGTGACCAAGGCTTGGATTTCCTTTATGTATCCTTCCCATTCCTTCCTGTAACGAAACCATCAGCTCCTGTTGTCTCCTGATGTCTCATATCCACTTTCTTCTCCACTGAGCTACCCATGTAGGCAGAGTAAGAGCACTCTCCTCTAATCATCTGTTGCACAGCTTTCTTGGCCATTTTGACCTCCATATCTCCTTTTAACTGACCAGCCTTTCTACTCTTCTTTGAGTATTTTTCCTTCTGATCCAAGTCATGGAAGTCTCCTCAGCCTTCCCTTCTTGCATCTTGCACCATTCCAAATCAAAGTTTGTTTCTTGTTCTTCTTACACATCTCATGTGTATGCTGAACAATCTTCTGGAGTTCTTCCTTTTCTTTTCTCAGATTGGATCTACTCCCATAAGCTGTTACAATCTCACCCCTTGTACTGATTTCTTGAACAGCTCTTTCTTCATACTTCAGACTCCACGCCTGACCTTCTTCTGTAGCCATTTCTCTTAAAGGTTTCTCCTTTACATGACTTCTCCACAGCATACAGCTTCCCAAAGCTGCCTTTGCCCATCTGGACCAGATTCCACCATTTCCTCTTCAGTCTTCACTGAAAACTAGATCTTTGCTTTCTTTCACTGTTGAGACTGGTTGTCTTCATCAGAAAGACTTGACCAAACCCAGAACGCCAAAAGCACTCAAGAACACCAAGAACTCTCAAGAACACCAAGAACACTCAAGAAAGAACCCAGATTTTTCGAAAGACAGATCTGGAAAAGCTTGAGTCTTTATGAAGCTGAAGAACACTCAGAGTTTCAAATCCGAGGAAAGGTGAGACTTTGAGATGAATCAACCAGAAAGACTTTAGATCTAGTGAAAGAAAGCTTCAAACTTCAAACTTCCTTGATCTCTAGAAAGTTTCAACCTTTACTGTTAAATGAAGAACACACACCCAGATTATCAGTAACCAGCTCTGATACCATGATTCTTTAGAGAAAAAACAGAGAATAGGGAGAATAAAGAGAATAGAGAGAATGGAGAGAATACTCAGCTTCTTATTATCATTTCGTGGCTTTACAAGAGTTTTAAAGACAGATAGAAGAGAGAGAGAGAGAGAGAAACATAAGTGCATGACAGCTGTTTTCCAGCAGATCTAGTTTTGAATTTCAAACTGCCTGAGTCTTCTTCAAGTCTTCTTCCTCTCTTCTCTTGATCTCTTCTTGGTATTAATGTCTTCAGTTGTTACTCACTTATTTCAACAAGCATCACAATATCCTACAATTTCTGTGCATCATGCACCCCATCCATACACCTTGACCAGGAGCCTCCCTTAAGTATCTCATGATCCTCTCAACCATGTTCCAATGTGTACTTTAGGCGCCTGCATGTGTTGACTGACTTGGTTCACAGCAAAGAAAATGTCTGGTCTAGTGATGGTCAGATAGATGAGTTCCCAACCATCCTTCTATACTTCTTGACATCATCAACTGGGGTGTTTTTAAACTCCCCCTCTCGCAGCACTTTGTAGCCATCTTCAGAGGAGTTTTGGCTGGTCTTCCTCCAAGTTTCCTGCCTCAGTTAAAAGATCAAGTGTGTACTTCCTTTGAGATAAGAAGAGCCCCTCTTTAGAGCGGCATACTTCAATCCCAAGGAAGTACTTGAGTTCACCTAAATCCTTAATGTCAAATACAGATTTGAGGAATACCTTGGTTTCTTGGATTGCCCTCTTTTGTCACTGCCTGTGATGATTATATCATCCACATAAATCAAGATGACCACAATGCCTCTTGGACCAGGAAGAATGAATAGGGTGTGATCAGCTTCTGATTTCGCTGAAGCCTCTTCCATTTAATGTAGTACTCAGCTTGTGATACAAGCTCTTGGTGATTGCTTCAGTCCATAGATTGCCTTCTTGAGTCTTAGAACATTTCCAGGCTTTACCAAGTAGCTCTAGACCAGGAGGAGGTGCATGTAGACCTCATCTTCTAGCTCTCCTTGAAGGAAGGCATTCTTGACATCCATCTGCCATAATTCCCACTCCAAAATTTGTTGCAAGTGATAGAATGATCCGGATTGTATGTAGCTTGGCTACTGGTGCAAATGTATCAACATAATCCTTCTCCATATGTCTGAGTGCAAAGCCTCTTGCAACACACAGTTCTTGTTTTGTGCCTCTCCACCTTAGCCATTTGGTAGGAACTTGATAGTGAACACACACTTGCTTGACCACAGCTTTTCTTTCCCTTTGCGGAGTTCACTTTCATACCAAGTATCATTGATGATCATGGCATTTATCTCATCTCCAACTGAGTTTCTCCACTCCTCAAGCTCCATTGCTTCTGCATATGATCTTTGGTACATACGCTTCATCTAAACCAACAATAAAAGCTTGATGCTCAGATGGCAATTGAGCAAAGGAGCATACTGCTGAAGTGGGATGAGCTACTGCTTGACTGTTGAAGTAGACTCTTGTGTTCACCCAGTTAGAAGGATCTTTCCTTATCCTTGTACTTCTTCTCAAAGCGTTGAACCTCCTGAGTCTTGCTTCCTCTTGCTGCTCTTCGTCCCTCATGAACTTGAGCAGTCTCCTGATCTTGTGCACTCTCCTGATCATGAGCATTTTGCATACCTTGTTGCTCTTCTGGCTTCTGTTCATTGCCCCTTCAGGATCAGGATGAGTGTCTTCATCAGCCTCTGGTATCAGTCTCTGCAGTAGGAGCAGCTTCTCTGGCCTCCTTTTCCTTTGATAAACTGATTCCAAGATTTTCCAAAATTATCCTCAGGTTATTAGCCTTATCTGAAGCTTGAGACAAATCTTTGAGCTCATCCCAATTCTTCTCAGCATAGAACCCTTTCCTTCAATAAACTTCACATCTCTGGAAACAAGTACTCTTTCTTGTTTCTGGATTGTAGCACTTGTATCCTTTCTGTGTAGAGGAGGAGTATCCAATGAACATACACTTAATGCTCTTTGCTTCTAGTTTGTTCCTTTGCCTCCTCCTGGTATCAACACAAAGCAGACACATCAAACATTCTGAGGTGATGAATGGATGGTCTGGTTTTGTTTAACACTTCATAAGGAGAGATGTCCTCAACACCTGTAGGTAGGAATCCGGTTGATCAGATAGCATGCTGTCACCACAGCATCACTCCAAAATCTCTTAGGGACATTTGCATGGAAACATTCATTGATCTAGCCACCTCCATCAGGTGCCTATTCTTTCTTTCAGCCACTCCATTTTGCTGAGGAGTATAAGGACAGCTTGTTTGGTGAACTATGCCATGTTTTGCCAGATGATTCTTGAAAGCATTGCTTGTATACTCTCCTCCATTGTCTGACCTCAGTACCTTCACATTAGCTTAAATGGTTAGTGACATAGGATTGAAAGTTCATAAAAGCATCTAACACACGATCCTTAGAAGGCAGCAAGGTTAACAAGTATACTTTGATATTCTCATCTATAAAGAACAAAATACTTGTGGTTATCCCTAGACATGCAAGGAGAGGTCCAAACATCAGACTGAACTAAGTCAAAGCATTCTCTCATAATGTTTCTGATCTTGGAAACACAGATTTGCAATGCTTTCCTAAGATGCATTGCTTCACATTCTAAGTGGTTAAATGACATATCATCAAGCATTATACTTATTAGACACACCAGTCCCAAAAGGACATAGCCGTCAAGCCTACTTATGAATGTCTCCAAGCCTCATGAAGCTATTAGGTATTTTAGCAAGATAGCTTTAGTATAAAATATGTGTAATGTCTATGTGTTATAAGACAATATACCTGTGGCTGCACGAGCAGCCTCCTCCTTATTATATTATGAATCATATCAAAATTTCAATTATCTTGGTGACAATCTAATCTCATTCACTTTAGTTCTTAGTTCCTATTTAATAAAGCTCTTATGAGCTATATAGTTTCTCACATAATGTCTATTTAAGCTATGAAATCTTCCTTATACCTAAAATGTTGCACATGGTATCAGAGCTCTTCTAAGCTTCCTGAAACTCACAAGCTTCCGCGAAACATCGAGAACAAGACTTCCTACTCTCATTGATGATTTCAAACCAATTGAGAAAGTTTCTGTCTTGTTGGTTGTTCATCTCTTCCATAGAAGAAGAGAGACTGCTTCAGACCTAGAGACGTGTCCAGTGGCTTCCGCAATGTTCTATCATCCACTTATCCTCCTGATATCAGTCTAGAAGAGCATCTACTTGGAGTAAATAAGGTTTGAGAGCTGTTATTGGCGCAAGCAAAACTCCAAAACATGTCTGCTACGCAGCGAATTTCATGTTCTTTTCCAAGATGAGAGTCTCTCACTTGATGATTCCTATAAGGTGCAGCCTGGTAATCAGGAAGCAAAGAGGGTGTTAAGGCATGAGAGGTTCAAGGCGGAAAGCACTTAACAAAAGACAGTGCGAGTTTGGTAGAGAACCCAAAATCCAAATCTGCAAATGTATCAAGTGAACCATTGGCGTGCTCTATGGAGAGTTCAAGATCTTACAGTCTCAGGTTCCTTGTTTGTAAGTTACAATCTCTTTTCCTTGAGTAAAGCACTTCGTGTCTTATGTCCTGGTTCGTTGTGAGTGTGTGTGTTTAGTATCCTTAGCGCGACAGTTCAAAACTTGCTAGCAGTTGATTTGACCTAGTATTTCTGTCCCATGATTACTTAAAGTTGTGTGTGTATTGTGGGTCTAGATTCTTTGTACACGCTTGCTAGCAGCATGTTCATGTCTAGTTTCTGTCATTAATCATTGTTTGTATTGGAGTGTCTGAGGCCTAAGTGAGTTGCTTAGTCTCAGTTTGTGTCTTGTTGCATTGCTAATGGTCTAGAAGAGTTTCCTGGTCATGTGCTGTATTCATGTGTATGTGTAGCTTGATTAGATGAGTTGTCTAGTCTAAGCTACTGTCATAAATTCTCATTTCATTTTGTACTGTCGTATGTGTGATAAAATGAGCCTAGATGCCTTGTAATTGATGAGTTATCATGCTGAGCATTTAGTGAATGGTTTTGGATTTGAGCTAAAGATTGTTTAGATTCTGTCCATTAGCATTTTCTTAAAACATTGGGATCAGAATTGGTGAGTTATCAATGTCTGATCCTACTGTGTGTGGTCTGATCTTGCTGGAGTTTGAGTGATGTTTCAGATACACAAGAGGTGCTCTCTGTCCATCATCAAACCGAGACAAAGAAGAAGCCTTTGGCCATGTGTTCAGAGCCTACACATGATGTATATTCCTGGTTGATCCAGAGCCTACACATGATGTATATTCCTGACCATGGAGAGATATCTTGTTGGAGAACCGGTTGACTTAAGCGCAGGCTGTTTGGTTGTTGCGCTCCTGGTTCAAAGAGACAAGCAAAGGAAAACTGGTGGTTTAAGGCAGTGGAGCAGAGACCAAGGGTGGATTAGTTAGCTTAAGCGCAGGTGTTGGTACTGTTGTGCTCCTGGTTCAAGTTCAGTGTTGCTCAATTCCAAGCTTGGTCCTTCACCTATTACTCTCTGCGATCACAAGCTTGAGGATCGGGGTAATGGTGAGCAATCCTGATGTCCAAGTCGTCCATTGCCTCACCTCAGATCAGAAGGAGATTCAATGTGTCCAAAAGATACTACTCATTATTCTCATTTCACCAAATGCAAGGGGCAGTAACCATTCATATCTTTGAGTTAAAGTTTGATTGGTTTTTGCCTTGAGAATTGATGCAAGTGTTTATGCATTATGTTGTAGGTACTTGGATCTCTCTGTACCAGAAGCTGGTGGCCCCTAAGTCCTTCAACATGGCGAGTAGTCAGAAGAGAGGGGGAGACACAACTGGCCTTAAGAAGAGTTCCAAGATGATGGTGTGTGTGCAAGTGGTGGAGTTCCACACTGCACCACAAGTTAGCCATGATCAGAGCCTAAGGACTCCACCATGATTATCTGAAGTTCCTTAGGCTCACTGGCCAATCCCCAGGCTTTGAAGAACTCTACTCTTCCTTAGCTGGTTTTGGTCCCAAATGGGTTATCTGGCTAAGGTTTTAATGAGGGAGCTTTCTTCAAGGTTCCAAGCTTGTCAAGAGATTCCTATGGTCAAGCTTGAGGGGAGTGTTGAAATTAAAGAAGAAGAAGACCAGCTGAGAAGGAAGGTCGCTTGTGCAAAGATTGTGCAAAAATAATCATGATGCAAAGTTTGTACAAAAGATTATTTGCACAGATTTGCACAAGAAAGATAATGATGTGCAAAGTTCGGGTCAGCCTCAAACACCGAAAGATCAGTGTGCAAAACAAGGGTTGAAGGTTAATCTTTGGTGCAGGAGTTTGTGGCAAAATAATCAACACACCATGTGCAATCTCGGGTCATCTCATCTCGACCAGAAACCAAGTCAACTGACGCCAAGGAAAGTTTGAATTCAAATGGAGCCAAGGTGAGGAAGTCACATGCTGTGCTTAAGAGCTGTTAGGACCTGTCATTGTCCCTCATTCTGGACGTGCCCAGCCTGTTCCAGCAGTCTGCCCTTCTGATTCCCCTTAATATAGTTGTTTATTCAGAACCAAAGTTTATTCATTGTTTATTTGTCTTTGTTGTCTTGTTGCTTCTTTGGCTATATTATAGCCCTCCTTGTCCACGAAATTCATTAAGCTGAATGGGGGAGTTCCCCCTTTCTTCTTCACCACTCTCTGGTCTCATTACTCTCTCATTAATCTCTGGTTACTCAAACTCTCACAAAACATTCTCATAATTCTCTCTCAAACTCTGCATAATCTCTCATACTCTCTGAAGTGAAAGTTAATTCTCTCCTTCGCACCATTCTCTTATTCTGTTGTTTCTCTATCCTCCATACTCTCTATTCTCTTGTACCCACGAGCTCAGTCTCACTCACACTCTCAAACACTTTTTATTCTTTGTCTTGCATTACAATCCTGTCCAGCAGACTCATTCTCTCTGTTTCTCATTCTTTCTCTTGTCACAGTCAACCAGTCTTGTCACATTCACTCACACACCATTATATATCTATTTTCACTTGGTATCAGAGCACCAGGGATTAGATCCTCAGATGCATTTATTTTCACAAGCTTCTTACAGAAGACCCTTTCTCTCATTAAAGATTCAAACTGATGCGGCCAAGGCTAAGACTTTCACACGTCCTCAGCCAAGCTGCTGCTGTGACTCTTTCGGAGAGATGTACAGAACTAAGTCAAGAGCTTCCCAACTTGTCGTCATCTCAGGGAGCTGAAAGAAACAAGACGTTGGATGTCTTTCAACCAGAAGAAGATTTTTGCTGAAGGTGTCAACAGAGTAAAGCTGCAACTTGTTATCTTCCACAGAGCTGCGTTTCATCAAGTTATCACAGCCATATCTTATCCATGGTAATCTCTGAGCTTTCTTCAAGGATAAACGTTTTGTCATAGTCTTGAGAGAGATATTGGCTGACTGTTTAGATTTAGGCATGAAATCGTGGATCTAGAATGCAATAGGACTGTCTTTGGCTTGATAACTATGGGATTATGGCTGCAAGTTTCCTGATTTGATGATGTGCAACACAAGGTGTTTGATAAAATAGCAAAGAAAAAAAAATCAGAAGGTTCAAAAAGCAGATTGTACTGGTTATTGAATGGAAGATAGCATAGTGGTTATGATTCAAGTTGTTACGGGAAGGTCACTCTGTTATGAGCAAATTTGATGAGTTTAGCGGTAAAAGTAAACCCAAGACTCTTAGTGGAGAAAGAAAGGTCACAATGTACCTCTGAGTGAGATCAACTAAGCTCTCCAAGTTCAAAGAAACCTCTGAGTGAAGCCATTGTGATACTCTCCAAGTTATAGACCAAAACAATTTCTACATGATGTGAATTGAAGATTCAACCTTTAGCTCCATGTGATCATGCTTCTGCTGATCATTCCAACAAGCCATCTACTACATCACAGCCTTCTTGCTATTGACTACTTGCTGTTCTTCCAATCATCTTTGTTATGTGCTTTCAAACTGCGCGTAAATGTTCCATCCACGCCTAAGTTTGGCGGGGAATATTAGACACAAGCCCAAAAGGAAAGGTCAAGCCTCTTATGATGTCTCAAGCCCATGAAGATTAGGTTTTAGCAAGATAGCTAGTATAAAAATATGTGTTAATGTCTTGTGTTTTAAGACAACCTTGGCTGCACGAGCAGCTTCTCCCTTATTATTTATGAATCAATCAAAATTTCATTTATCTTGGTGACAATCTAAATCTTCATTCACTTTTTAAGTTTCTTAGTCTTTTAATAAAGCTCTATGAGCTATAGTTTCTCAATAAGCTATTTAAAGCATGAATCTTCCTTATCCTAAAATGTTCACAATAATCTCTAATGCACGAGTGTGAGGGTGGCCTAATCTAGCATGCCAAGTAGTGCTATCACAACACAGATGAGTTACTAATCATGCATAAATGAGTAGGAGTAGAGAGTTTAGAAGGCTTAGTCTTTGGGAGAGATGGTATAAACCACCCTGAGTGTTTCCTTCACCAATCACCTTCCCTGTTCTTAAGGTCCTGAAACTCACATCATTAGGCCTAAAAACCACCTGACAATTCATGTCAACCGTGGCCTTTTTTACAGAGAGAAGGTTAGAAGCCAAAACTATGCATATAGAAGGCAGTGGATTCTCTATCAAATAACTTAAGTTCCCTATTCCTTCTACTTCACCTTATCTCCATTGGCTATTATTACATTCCAAAGGCAGGGCCTAACATCACTAATAAGATTTCCTATCACTAATCATATGATGACTAGCTCCTGAATCTATATTGATTGGCTAGAGATAAGGAATGCTGATACACAGACTTCATAGAGAGAACAGATGAATGGCTGGCATGCTATATGGATCAATGTGCTCTATATCACTCATACTTGAGGCGACCATCATATCACTGCCTGTCCCAATCTTTTCCTCCATAGATCACTCATGAAAGTGTTAGAATCATTGAGTGTTGTCTCATGTCAAGAGAGTATTCAGTGCGAACTTGTAGACTGAATCCCCTCTACAACAACCAAACGACACTCACACCACATATGGGAACGAGACAAGTCAACTGTGATGAATCCTCTCAGCAAAAACACTCTACACACCATCTGATCTAGCAAGATAAAGTGCTGTGAGATTGATACAAGAACTAGAATTAAAATATCTCTAGTATGAATCTATCCTTGTGAAGTAATACAACACTATAGTGTGTGCTTAAGACTAAAAAGAGATAGAATCAGTAAGCTAGAGTAAATAGAAGATTAATAAGAGTTTAGATGTGATTTAACAAGTATTAGCTGCCTTAAGAGAGGAAGCAGCTAAGGCAGCCTCTAAACCATGATGCTTAACTCCTTACATTGTAAATATTGATTAAACACAAGCAAGAGAGAGAGAGCCACGAATTTAGAGTGAGAAACTTGTCTTATTACAAATTCCTTCATTCAGAATCAAGATACAACACATATATAGAGTTTAAACTTGCATGAAAAGGGGACAAGGAGACAGAGAGACAACGAGTGTAAAAATGAAAGATAGTAAGTACCACTGCTTCAACCAAACGTCCAATTAGTGAGAGTGTGAACTCGGTAGATACCATCATTGATAACATCAAATCTCTCTAGATTTAGCTCTCTAGCGCGTGCTCAGGTTGCAGCTGAGAATAGCCATCTTACGCGCCTACTGACGCATGCCAAGCGCACTCTGAATCAATCACTCGTGCTGATTGCGGGCAGGCAGACTACCATCGCAACTTATGTAACTGCGTGTAACTCCACCATAACTCTGGATCTGATTAACCAATCGCCGCGAGACCTTGATGAGTATAAACGTAGAAAATGTTTCATGATCAAATTCTTCATGTAGAATTTACACCCTTTTCCTGAGACATGCCAGTGTGAACTCCATCACTAGCATTTCTTCTTCATTCTAATACTCCCCCTCAAGCTTGACCATAGGAGATCTTGGGCAAGCTTGACTTGAAGAAGCTCCCTCATTAAAAAAAACCTTAGCAAGAAAACCTCATGGACAAAACTTTCTAAGGAAAAGAGTGGACTTCTAAAACCTAGGATTGGCAATGAGTTCTATGTGTCTTAAAACCAGTGGTTGGACACATAGACTCTGGATCAGCCTTTCTTAAGCAGCAAGTATGAACTCCATAACTTGCGCACATCATTTCTTGGATCATCTCTTCTACAAGCTGGTTCGTTTCTCCTCTTTCTTGTGACTTCTTGCCATCTTCAAGGAGAGTTATGTCTCTTTCTTGTGACTTCTTGCCATCTTCAAGGAGATTGTCTACCAGCTTCTGCTATATGAGAATACTTCCATAGTGACACATAAATCTCTAATAATGCATAAACACTTGCATCATCATTCTCAAGGCATAAACCATCAATCTTCATAATTATAGATTGAAATGGTTACTCCCTTGCATATGTTGGTATGAATGGTGAGGGGTGTCTCTTTGACACTTGAATCCTCCAAATTATCTGAGGTGAGGAAATGGACGACTTGACCTTCAGGATAGCTCAACATTACCCCTCCCAGCATGATACGGAGAGAATAAGTGAGGATCAAGCTTGAAGTGAGCACATTGAGTATTGAAACCAGGAGCGCATCACCCCTACAGCTGCGCTTAAGTCAACGTTCCTCCCCTTAGTCTTTCTCCACTGCCTCTTGTAAGTCTTTTGAACCAGGAGCTCAACACCCAACAGGCTGCGCTTCTTCAACCGGTTTCACACACAAAACATCTCTCCATGGTCAGGAATGTACATCATGTGTAGGCTCTGAATGACACACGAATATACATCATGTGTAGGCTCTGATCAGCATGGACAATGTCCTTATTCTTTGTCTTGACTGGTGATGAACAGAGACAACACTTGTACCTGAAACACCACTCAAACTCCAGCAAGAATTAGACCACACACACTAGATCAGACCTTGATAACTCACCAATTCTGATCCCAATGATTAAGAAATAACCAGTGAATAAGTGAATACAAGAGAGTGAAGAATGAGTAACCAGAGTATTAGTAGAATGATCTATGGCATGGTCCATGATCAAACTGGGAGAGAACCAGTCACATCTGAGCTGATCCATCAACTTCACCCAAAAGGTCTCCATTGGTTCTAACTTCAGTATGCGCTTGCACCTCCAGGCAATAGACTCCTTCTGTCAAGCTGATCCATCGTTCCACCAGACTCTTCACACCAGGTTCTTCAAGCTGGGCCAATCGTTCTAACTTCAGATATGTTCTGTGCCATACATTTAACTTCATGTCTCAATGAGACTATGATCGTATCAGTCATTTGAATCTGTGAACTTAGAACATCAAAGACAGAATCAGTGGTGGAACTTCCTAGTGAGGGCACACTCACGCTTGTGGAAGTTCCAAAGAGTGCCAGAAGTGAATGATCATTGTAAAAGAAAGAGATTAATAACTAGAAATTGAGTATTAATAAACCAAAGTGTATTAGATGTAACCCAAGAGTATAGTTGATGATTGTGAGATGGAGAGTATAAGCGGAGTATCTTCAGTCCATGACCTTCAAGGTTCTATGGCTGAGCAAAACATCAAACCACAGCTCTAAGGCATTCATGGTTGATCACCAATTCTGGAGAGGCAATGACTTCTCAACCAGTCTTTCATTACATGGATGCAAGGACATGTTCCTTTCAAGGGATTCCTGCAACCTTAACAACAAAAATAACTCATTAAGAGATTAGATCACACAAAGGTGATTTCTGGAGAAAGAACAAGGGTTGAATGGAACACAATTCTTTGTCCATCAACCAAGTTCAAAGGCCATAAATGCCAGAGAAGAAAACCTTTTCACAAATGGTTTGAAAACCTTTTCTTTCAAAGAAATCTTGCAAAGGTAATTTAAAGCAATTTCTAAGGAATTAAATCCTTTTACAATGGTTCTAATAAACCAAGAATTCATCAAGAACTTATCAAAAATAATTTTAAAGACTTTTCCAGAATTTTAAAAAATACTTTCCACAACCTTTTCATAAGAAAAATCAATTTCCAAAATATTTTCAAGAGTATTCAAACTCAAAACAATCTTTTAATCACTCTCCCTCCCTCAAGCATATATTTGTACAGACTTAATATCCCAAGCTTATTAAAAGAAACAAGAGGAGAGGAATAAAAGAGTTTGAAATCACAATGCAAAACATTTTTCAGAATTCATGAATCCTTTTCATTCAAAGAATTTAAGGCTACATGATCGTTATTGAAGATCTATTTGATTTTAATTTTTCAAGTGTTTTTCATAGACATCTATAGCTTTAGTTAATAATGTATGTATGACGAAATTGATATATAAAATCTAGTATATTAAAAAAATCATCATCCACAAAGCCACCACAATACGTACTTAAATTTATTTCAGTGAACACAGTTTGGATAAGAGAGTTTGTGTTCTCATTATATTATTTTTAGTATTTCTTTTTTCTTTTTCCATAGATAATTTACTTCTTCTTTCTTCTCCTTAAGTTCCTCACAGGCTGGTTAATGAACAGTACATTTGATTCATTTTTCATCGCAAAAGGTCTTAAACAATGAAGGGATCAAGGGGAGAGTCATTGATTTAAAAAAAACTTTTAAAAACTTGCATCTTGAGTAAACACTTAGATTTTGAAAATTTTGAAATCATAACTCATCTAAACTCTCTACTGTCCAAGTTTTGAATCCTAGCCACATAGCTCCTCAAAACTAATTTGAGTCAGAGAGAGAGAGAGTTTCAGATGAAAGAAACAGACACAAAAGAATTGAGTTCATCCAAGAAGAGCAACAAGGCTCTGATACCATGTTAGAATTCATGAGTGTTTGTCTCATGTCAAGAGAGTATTCAGTCAACTTGTGACTGAATTCCCTTCTACCAACAACAAGAACTCACAACTACAAGGAAGAGACAATCAACTTGTGATTGAATCCTCTCAGCAAAACACTCTACACACCATCTGAATCTAACAAGATAAAGTGGCTGTGAGATTGATACAAGAACTAGAATTAAACTATCTCTAGTATGAATCTATCCTTGTGAAGTAACAACACTTATAGTTTGTGTGCTTAAGACTAAAAAGAGATAGAATCAGTAAGCTAGAGTAATAGAAGATTAATAAAGAGTTTAGAGGTGATTAACAAGTATTAGGCTGCCTTAAGAGAGGAAGAGCTAAGGCAGCCTCTAAACCATGATGCTTAACTCCTTACATTGTAAATATTGATTAACACAAGCAAGAGAGAGAGAGCCACGAATTTAGAGTGAGAAACTTGTTCTTATTACTTTCTTCATTCAGAATCAAGATACAACACATATATAGAGTTTAAACTTGCATGAAAGGGGACAAGGAGACAAGAAGACAAGGTAAAAATGAAAGAATAGTAATAACCACTCCCAACAACTCCAATTTGAATTTGAACTTGTAGATCCACATTTGAACATCAAATCTCCTTCTAGAAGCTCTCTTAGGCGTGCTCAGGTTGGAGCTGAGAAAGCCTCTCAGCTCCTTGCCTTCCGAGCCACTCTAGATCAAATCACTCTTGCTTGAGCGGGCAGCAGAACACCTGCAACTTGTAACTGGTGTAACTTCCAAACCATAACTCTTTTTGGACTGATTCCAATGCCGCGAGACCTTGATGAGATATAAACGTAGGGAAATTGGTTTCATGATCAAATTCTTCATGGTTAGGAATTTACACCCCTTTTCCTGAGACATGCCAGTGTGACTCCATCACTAGCATTTTCTTCTTCATTCTAATAGAAAGCAGAATACATGGATTTTCCTTTCAAGACTTCTTGCTCATCTTCCTTTAGCTTGTTGGCATCAGGTTTGATTTTGAGATTACTGAGCTTGGTTCTTTTATGGTCTAGCTTG
>CAJHQP010003012.1:0-74328 GCA_905132765.1 Moricandia arvensis
CGGACTACACACTCTGAGGCTGGTGGTTTGGATAGTCTTGGACCAGAATGGCCAAGTGATGGACGTGTAGGATACACCAAGGGATGCGGAAGGTCCTTTGTGCTGATTTTCTCTTCAGCCATGAGCGTTGGCTCACAATTGGCTAAGAGAGGTTGCATCGGAGATCCCTCTCCTAACAACCCAATACAATGTTCATCAGGAACAAGGGATTCAACAAGATTAAAGAGAATGGTTTTTATTAAAAATGCTGAATGATTATTACTCAGGACGTGCAGCCCTTTATATAGTCTTACAATGTGTGAAAAAACTAGAAAGAAAGTAGAAAACTAGGCAAAGACTTTGTGTAAAAACTAGAATTATCGAAAACAGCAATGAAGACTAAGACTATTGACCAGAATTGAGTTCTCCTTTGAATGACCCTTGGCATGCCACGACCAGGACTTTCTTGCTGACTCTCTCTTGGTATTATTGATGAGAAAAAGGCCAGAAAGCTCTGATTATAAGGCTGGTCGAATTTTTCATGAAGCAGGCCCATAATGATCTTGTTATGAACTTCCCATGGGCTGAAACACTTCTTCCTGGGCCACTTGATCCAAAACAGCTTCAAATGGGTTCTTGGACTTGAAAGTCGTGGCTGGACCATCAGCAAGAGAGTTTGGATCCTTATCTTGGGCTTGGTTGCATAAAATGGCCTGGTCCATTTTGATCATTAGGCCACATTTCAGCTCAGTCCAAACCAGCTCTAGTGTCACTCTTTTTAGCTCAGCTTCAGCTCCTGGATCAGTGTCACTCCCGCTCACTTGATTATTCAGCTCATCATCACTCTTTTAAGCTGGTTTAGCTCGTCCTCATTCTTGTTTTCAGCTGGTATTCAACTCATCCAAGGTTGCATAGCTTCTCACGATCTAAAACTTCATGGATCATACAATAAGGCTCATAAACAACTCATTAAGCCAAGCTATGATCAGTTGCTTAGCTGGTTCGTGCCTTGCTCTACTTTCCTTAACATAGATGCTGTTCAGGGTTACATCATCCCCTCCTCCTTTAAGAGGATTTGTCCTCAAATCCGAACCTCCTAGGATGACAGAACCGACCTTGTCTTGCTTCCAATGTGTCGTTACTTCAACCAAGATGTTGATTTTGCTCCTGTGAACACACGCATCTATTCCTGGCTCAAATATGAAATGTTGTAGCCCCTTGACATGTCTCAAATGCTCCATGAGGCTATGCTTGATCCAAATAATTGGTTTGATCAGAAACTCACAAACAAATGGTTCATGAAATGCACCTGAACTGCAAACCATTGTGTACTTCTTCTCGTGAGCAGCTTCTGATCCAATACTAACCACTTCTTCAGCCATGTCTTGGACAGTCCAGAGATCACTCACGGCCTCTGAACCTTCCTCTTGATGCAGATGGTTGAACAAACAATCTTTCTGGTCAAGATTAACCAGTTTCGGTTCAGTTTCCCTAATCTCTTGAGTAGCAGTGACTGAGGTTAGCTGAGTGGCTGTCTCCTTTTGTTGATCCACCTCCTGGAACAGACACTTCCATTTCTCCAAGTTCTGTATCCTTGCTTCTTCTATGGTTGCATTAATCTGCACAAAAAGATTTGTTGACTCTGGTTCAGCAACTTTGATCTCTTGAATGGTAGTTACTGCTCCTTGCTTCTCTGGTTCTACTGATAGTTGTGAGGCTGGTGATGGACATGAGGCTGTAATATCTTGATGGATCTTCTCCTTAAAAGCACACAGCCATCTCTTCAAGCCATCATTTCGTTTCTTTTCATATCTGGCTGATGGAGTCTCTATGATTGGATTAGATATTGGCTTTTGTTCTGCCTTCTTTGATCTGCTTTGCTTCACACCTTGTTGAGATGCCCTGATGTTGCTAGATTTTTCTTTTCTGGCTGGCCTAGGTCGTGCCCAAAATGAATCAGATGGACTTCTCAATCTCTTCAAATCAATTTGACCATAACTCTTGGCTACAAACCTTTTCTTCATTATTGTCTTCATTTCAAACCAACACCCACTTGTGGCTCTCCAGTGCGTCTCCTAGTGTTAGCAACCTGATTCCACCAGTCAAGAGCATACCCACACAACCCAGTAACTGCAACACGGAACCACTTCTCTGCTGTGTAGTTATGGCAGCCAAAGATTGTCTCCATCTCTCTTTCCCAATTGTTGTATGAATCTGGATCAAACTCTCCATGGAAGAATGGAACCTTTTTCTTTCCTCTCAGTGACTCTCTTGTTGCTTTGCGTTCAGCCTTCACTTCATGGTCTCTCTCCAGTCCAAAAGACACATATGATTGCTTAGAAGACGAAGAGTTAAGAATGGCTGGCTGTGAAGAACTCCAAACCTCAGAGTGGCTCTGATACCACTTGATGAAACCCTTACCACGGACTACACACTCTGAGGCTGGTGGTTTGGATAGTCTTGGACCAGAATGGCCAAGTGATGGACGTGTAGGATACACCAAGGGATGCGGAAGGTCCTTTGTGCTGATTTTCTCTTCAGCCATGAGCGTTGGCTCACAATTGGCTAAGAGAGGTTGCATCGGAGATCCCTCTCCTAACAACCCAATACAATGTTCATCAGGAACAAGGGATTCAACAAGATTAAAGAGAATGGTTTTTATTAAAAATGCTGAATGATTATTACTCAGGACGTGAAGCCCTTTATATAGTCTTACGATGAGTGAAAAACTAGAAAGAAAGTAGAAAACTAGGCAAAGACTTTGTGTAAAAACTAGAATTATCGAAAACAGCAATGAAGACTAAGACTATTGACCAGAATTGAGTTCTCCTTTGAATGACCCTTGGCATGCCACGACCAGGACTTTCTTGCTGACTCTCTCTTGGTATTATTGATGAGAAAAAGGCCAGAAAGCTCTGATTATAAGGCTGGTCGAATTTTTCATGAAGCAGGCCCATAATGATCTTGTTATGAACTTCCCATGGGCTGAAACACTTCTTCCTGGGCCACTTGATCCAAAACAGCTTCAAATGGGTTCTTGGACTTGAAAGTCGTGGCTGGACCATCAGCAAGAGAGTTTGGATCCTTATCTTGGGCTTGGTTGCATAAAATGGCCTGGTCCATTTTGATCATTAGGCCACATTTCAGCTCAGTCCAAACCAGCTCTAGTGTCACTCTTTTTAGCTCAGCTTCAGCTCCTGGATCAGTGTCACTCCCGCTCACTTGATTATTCAGCTCATCATCACTCTTTTAAGCTGGTTTAGCTCGTCCTCATTCTTGTTTTCAGCTGGTATTCAACTCATCCAAGGTTGCATAGCTTCTCACGATCTAAAACTTCATGGATCATACCAATAAGGCTCATAAACAACTCATTAAGCCAAGCTATGATCAGTTGCTTAGCTGGTTCGTGCCTTGCTCTACTTTCCTTAACATAGATGCTGTTCAGGGTTACATCAAGAGCATCAGTTGAAGATGAAATCAATGCCATGATCAAGAATGATACATGGTTTGAAACTGAGCTTCCCAAAGGAAAGAAAGCAGTAACAAGTCGACTCATCTACACCATCAAGTATCTAGCCAATGGAAAACCAGAAAGAAAGAAGACAAGGCTAGTGGCAAGGGGGTTCACTCAGACTTATGGAGAAGATTACTTGGATACATTTGCACCAGTAGCAAAACTCCACACCATCAGAATCATACTCTCACTTGCAACCAACTTGGAGTGGGATCTATGGCAAATGTATGTGAAGAATGCATTCCTTCAAGGAGAACTAGAGGATGAGGTCTACATGCGCCCTCCTCCTGGTTTAGAAGACATGGTCAAACCAGGAAATGTGTTGAGACTCAAGAAGGCCATCTATGGGCTGAAACAATCACCAAGAGCTTGGTACCATAAGCTCAGCACTACCCTCAATGGAAAAGGGTTTAGTAGATATGAGGCAGACCATACTCTATTCACTCTTACCAGCCAACAAGGTATAGTAGTCATCCTTGTGTATGTTGATGATATTATCATCACAGGGAGTGACAAAAGAAGGTATACAAACCACTAAAGCTTATTTGAAATCTGTTTTTGATATTAAAGATTTGGGTGAACTAAATGAAAGTTTATCAGAGTTCAGGCCGTGGGTTGTGTGAGAAGCTTCAACCTCAACAGGTTCGGACTGATCTTGTAATAACAAGGAGAAGAGAAGACTTGATGAGAGAATAAGATTGTGGAAGAGACTTAAGAGAATAATGAGAGTAAAGAGAGATTTGGGAGACTTAATGAACCAGAGACTAAGAGATTGAAGAACAGAGATTTAGAACCCAGAAAAGAATAGGAAGGAGGAGGGGAAACCCCACTCTCTCACTTAATTCGTTTACAAGTGATAATGAGGCCTTTATAGGCAATACAAGAAGCAAACATTAACCTATATCTAAGGGCTGATAAAGCCTGAGAGAATGGACGGTTTAGATGAAGTCAGATGGTCTTCATACAGGCTGGAGACAGCCTGGGCGCGCCTAGGAAAGCTTGGCCAGGAATAGGCCAGCAATGCACATGAACCTGGCCAATGATCAGTCCAAGTTCATTCCTTCTTTTGGATAAGCATCTTGGGAGCATATTCCTCTTATCCATCTCGTCCCAAATGATCCCTTGCCTCCTTAGCTTCAATCAGTCACAAGGGATTCGAATTGCTTTGGTTTAAAGTGATCAAACCAAAGACAAACCCGAAACTGCTTTATTACTCGACCGTACGGACTGTGTACGGACCACCCGTCCGTACACCTTGACCCGGATTCTGCACATTGCCCAAACTCACCCAAAAGTCTAACCAGGAAGTGTTTTGGGTCGACCATGTCCGTACAGTCCATACAAGGCCGTACAGGCCGTACAACTGGCCGTACAGGCCGTACGACTGTCCGTACAGTCGACCCTATTTTTGCACTTTCGCCCAATGGCTCCCAAATCTTCCCAAACACTTCCTTCTTGATCATAAACCCTTCTTGAACCTTGTTCTTGCTCAGCATAAGCTTCTGGACCCTCTTTAGTCCTTGATCAGACTTCTAATGGGTTTTGGCCCTAACTTTGCACATGGCCTTTAGTGGTCCATTTCTCACTTCAGGTTTAACACTCCCCCTCAAGCTTGACTCTATAGATCCTGAGTCAAGCTTGGAACCCTGAAGTCACTCCTCATTAAAAACCTTATGAGAGAAACCCTCCTTAGGGATAAACCCCTGCATAAGGAAAAGAGTAAGCTCCTTCAAGCTAGGGATTGGCCATTGAGCCTTTGTGCCTTAGAACCAGTGTGGTTGGACACAAAGGACTCTGGATCGTGGCCTAAACTCGTGCAGCCAACAACACAAAGGCTTGCACCCTCATAGAACTCGGCTTGACCTCTTCATAGACTCAAAACAACCTCAATTTGGTCGAATGTAAAGTTTTCGGGTCGACTTGGTCCGTACAGATTCGTACGGTCCGAGTACATCCGTCCGTACCAAATCTGTATGGCCTCGCCTAACTTACACATAATCATCTTCAGTGAGGTTCAAGCACTGGTAATGGTACCTGATACATTATCCCAAAGGTGCATCAGTGCTTATCAAGTATATCCACAAGAAAAAGAAACTTAGGCACACCTCAAAACAATGAAACCAAACAGAGATTCTAGCAACTTAGACATTCTTCTAAATGAAGCAAGATATCAATGATGGTTTCTACTAAGCCAATAGCACTAGAACTTATTCCATTTTAACCATAACAACCAGAGCCAATCTATTCAAGCATTTAAGAACCATTCCGAGATTTAAGAAGAAATGATGAATGACATGAATTGAATTGAGTTCAAGTTACTTCCCTTTTTGTTTGGATGAGGAGTGACTGGTTTGTCACTTGAATCCCTCACACTCGGCCGGTTGCAACCTCTTCATGGCAACACCAACTTGAGTGGTCATAGTAGGGGTGGAGAGAAGGTGAAGAGGCGTTCATTTCTAACAAAGACGAAAGGTCGATTGTTTGGACAGGGTATCCAACTGAAAGATGACCTGGATCGTGAAGGGTTTTTATGAGCAGGGAGCCCTAAGATGACAAGGATGTTGTGGGATGGTCTCGTCTGTTATTGGAAAGCTGGCCATCATCCATTTGAGTCTCACCTGTTTGTTCTACCTCCGCGTCTGACGAAGATGAGCACGGTAGCGGGCCGATGTTCACTCTACGGATCAAATCCACGCCGGTGTCGTTAGATTGGCAATATTTTAATTAATTAATTTTTTAATCTATATCTACTTTCTTAAATGTTTTTAGGCCAAAGAGACTCTCGATCTCTAAGGATCTTTACGAGAGGACCCCACAAAGAACAGGCTGGCAATTTGGTAGATCCAGGTTCGATAAATATACACGACGTGTTTGCTCGGATTGAAGACACCAAACGCAGCTAACTCAGCATTACGGTTCCGATGGAATACAGCCACATTATCCACAGTTTAAGTGGGATAGATTTTACGAGGAGGTAAAAATTTCAAAGTTTTAATTATTATTAGTCAGTTAATTAATCTAATTTTTTTTTACGCTAACATTATTTTTTTAATCAAAGGTTGTCCTAAGAAAATGAGCGTATTTGGGGATTGTTTCGGTCAACGATATCCCGAGAGCGAATGCGTCTTATGGTTAGAGACGGGTTTATGAAGTCATCAGCTGCGTTCCGAGTTGAAGGCGAACCAGCGTCTGCATTAAGCTGTATGGTTTAGTCGAGGGTTTTCCTGAACCTTTATAGCGGCTCAAAATCATAATTATGGGCAGGCCATGTTGGCGAAGATCGCGAAACTCAATCCCATTCCAGAGCTACCTCGTCACACAGGAGCGCATGAGTAGAAGTCAGTCGAGCAGGATGTCCAAAGAGAGCAGTACTTCGAGCGCAGCACTGTCACCTGATCAACAACAACAACTATCCCATATAGTCTTTTTCTTGTATTATAAATTTAAAACATTAAGTATTTATAAATATAATAATTTAAATATTTATTACTTTTCGAAGCAATTTAAAATGAAAATATAATTGTACTTAATTATTTTTAAAAATATTAAGAATCAAAGTCATAATTCGTAGCTACACTTATATGACACACTTACGAGAAAAAGAAATCTAAAATACTAGTAACGAGAAATTTACTTTGTGAAATACCTATAGCGCTCTACTTTATAATTGGAGAACACTTCTACGCAAGTAATCTTACGTGATAACATTACGTGTACGTTACTGAGGGCAGAAGTTTGTACGAGTAGTTTACGTGAAACATTTACGCGTTTATATCTTAGCGACGAAATAAGTTTTAGTGTGGTGTTTACGAGGATAATATTAACGTGCAACTTTTAGCGCAGGAATATCTAACCAGTTGTACGCCTATGCAGTTAAGAGTGTTCTTTTAACTGGAAGGACTTACGTGGCTTTAATATGCTACCTTAACTTTACGACAAAAAGTTTCTCGTAAATTTAGCGACGAAGGTTGGCAAATAAATAATGCGTTCACGACGACCATGTTTAACGACGAAATATTTTCGATAGGTTAATTCGTCGTAAAACCTCTTTTACACGACGAATTAACTAAGAAATGCGTCGTTGTTAATCATGTGTTTTCTGTAGTGTACATACTATACTATAACCATTATAGTATATATCGATTCAGAATAACTTGTATATTTATGGCTGTAGATGTTTGTGTATTTTTAGTATTGGGCAAACACAGCTGTGGATTGTTGTTCCCTTCACACGGGTGCTGAAGTAAGTAGAGCTTGGTGTAGTGATAGTGTGTTGTCAACAAGAATTGTTAATAGTAAACCTATTTAGAAGACATGTTTACTTTGTTCAATTATTTTATTTGTAAAAATGTGTTGTACTTGTGCCAAAACAAAAAAGTAAAAAGTGTTGTACATGTAAGACTTTCGGCGGCTCTTCATAGTACATGTTGAGGATATCGTGTAGATGAGGACATCATTGATATGGTCTCACGAGCGGCACGTGTGCCAATCTCTAGTGACTTAGTAATTAGACGAGATAGCTGCTTAATTCACTTCCTGAGTAGATTATATATATCACTACACACAGAAGAATCGATATCGGATACTTCAAGCTCATATGCTCTTTTGAGGAAGCTAAGAGTATATTAACTACCATATACCTATACTTAATGTGAAACTAACGCTATAATTTACTAGGTTCACCTATCCATAGGTTAGCGATATATCATGTCGATTAGCCTAACCACAAAGCACATTATACCAACGTTCACTTTGCGTGTCTCTCAGAGATGACACCAAACGGAGCGAGGGTTTTAGGTACAAATTGTGTGTGTTACGAGTCTGCGATAACTTTGACAACACACATAACAAACTTCAATAGGAGTAGTAGTTATGTTTCGTATCCAATCGTATAAGTCGCTGTGAAGGCAACTATAGATTACACAATACGAATCACAAGTATATAGTCAAAATAATTACATTAAAGTCGAAAAGCATAGAGTTTAAGACATAACAATAATGTTACATTGCTATACTAGCTTTGTGTCCTGAACAGAGAATCACCAGAATATCCGCCACCATTTCTGTCTGTAAGCATCTGAAGATGGCTAGTTTATAACGCCTTGATCCATCGCAATTGGAAGTAGTAGGCTGTTTATGCAGGTATATTGGAACCTCATTGGTTCTTACTAGGGCTCGGTTTGAACAAGCCATTACAATACTTACTAATTTTTGGTAAAGCTTGGTTCTTCTTGAATGCTCGTTCAGTTTTTGTGTATTTAAGACTTGAACCTTGACTGTTTAAAACAAGTACTTAGCGTACACCAAGTATACTCGAGAAAAAAAACTAGTACGTTAGTGAACTACTCTGGCCTAATGAGTCTATTTGTTACTTTGGCTCAAAATCAGTACTCGTCCGTAAAACATTTATTACCCGTATCACATTGCATAAATAAGGTTAAACAGATAAAGCATCAATTTTGCCTACATCAAAGATTATTTTTGCCAGATGCATTTATCATCAAGACTACATATATTAGATCTATTTTCTCATTTTCAAATTAAAATGTATTTCTAATAAAGACATCCGAGGAAACTTAAGTAAATTTATATATAAACATAAGCATAACATCTATAAGGAGTATGTTATTAACACCAATCGGTATAATCCGCTAAACTAACATATGTAATCGTCAATAAGACACAAATATTACAACAAGAGGATAGAAAATATCATGTCCAAAGGTTATCTTGATCGACTATTCGGACTTACACATTTGCAAATCATAATAGCAATTATATAAATCGGTTTATGTATGTCATAATTAACATGTATCTCGATACAAATATCTTCTACAAGCATTGCGAAATGAAAAACAAATATATCGCGCAAACGATCTAAGCAGACCATGCGTTCACTCACTAACATTAACAATCTTGCACTTATTAAATCTATGAAAACTATATGCCAATGTTACTAAACACACGAACTATATAAACTTAGGATACGAGTACTCAAGACCATTATCCTGAGCCAAATAATTAATTCTTCTTATTAAAACCTTGTAATACGGTTAGCCCTTGTACTTTGCAGTATTAAATTAATGGAGTTTTGGAGATAGACTACACGTACTCTATAGATTACCTCTGGTTTTTGATCACTGCGAGTACTTGATTTTACAGGGTAAATAGGGTTCAAGTGCGAACACGAAGTAGAGTGATATTGAGCAATATCTTGTGGACCAAACTAGCACTTCACAATGATCTTTCTATCCAAAACAATACGTACAAGCTTTAAATTTTGCCTCCATTCACATAATAACGAAACACAAACAAAGAAATAAAACTTTCGAGAGAGAAACAATAATAATTGTCACAATAATCACTAAATATGCTATTCTTATATACAATAAAATATATCAATAATTCACATCTAGATACATTTAAATGCGTATACATACAATGAATCAAAAAGCAATGCACTAGTTATATAAACTATACATACGAACATCTACAACTCTTGTATCATTTTATCCTTCTTACAATACCCCCCAATCGCAATGCACAACCTGCACGTGACTCTACTGCCGGCATATGTGACATATCGTACACAGCATGCACTAAGTCTACCATTCTATTAATTCGTCTACCACCCCTATTTGTATATTATTTAAATATGCTTACACTATAGAAAGGACACCCATCACACACACCGTATCGCACAATTATGCACATGACATTCTAGACACATGTCATACTCTATATAGACTCTACAAATGACACTTAGACAATAAAATCAAAACAACATTTAGTAATAAGCACGGGAGCCTTATCCTACACCATCAGTTCCCACCCCCGAACTCAACCTTAACAGCCAATGTGTCATCGCCGGTAACTGCACCATAGCCCACCCGCATCCAATTAAAGATATCAACACTTCAATTTACTACATCTTACCCTATGATAATGTACCCAATAAATAAACACCCTACAATAGATATCATCCACACATAAGTGTACCTCAGCGATAACAAACACTATAACATTACTGCTGAACGAGAAATTAGATCTCATTCGACCAATCTACACCCAAATTAGCGTTTGCATGCAAACCACACCAGACAAAGTGGCGGTTACTAGAGGCAACTAGAAACATTGGCGGCTCGTCCATAAGGGTGCGCCTTACTTCACGTGAAGAGACGTGGAGAGTAGGTCACTCCACCACTGGAAAAGTGAACTTCTCCCAATCTAACCCCAGGGTCCACGCACATCACCGGAGAATTTGGCTTCTCCCAATATAACCCCGAGATGGCCACACACTTTATTCTAGGTACAACACAACTCAAACCAGCATGAGGGAGCTCCACCTCTAACCTCCATGCAACATGGACCTAGACTAACGTGCACAACACACACACACACACACACACTAGTCTAGACCAAAACACCAAACACAACCAGCATGAGGGAGCTCCACCTCTAACATCCATGCAACACTTGGTCTAGACACAACACAAAACGGCTCAAAAGCAAGTGACAAACTAAACAACTACCCGAAATAAGAGAGAATCTCACTCAAATCTCTATGCAACCCAAACTACACTAAATGCAATGCATATGAAACGGCATGAGAGAGTAACACTCCAATCTACATGCTACACAACACCATAACATATGCAACTACAAAACTCACAATGCATGCATGTAATCTAACAACTTAACAACACAATGCATGACAAACATGGCATCACCCCTAGAGGACCATGTCCACAAAAACAAGACATGCTATGCATAATCACAACTATAACATGCAACATAGGTAATCACTCAATTATGAGGACTACCAACTCCCATACACACACACACAAACCGCAAATGTGGTTCAAGCTCATGAACCATAACGGTTCAAGCTCTCCAACCTGCACACCCACACGGTTAGTAACACAAAATACACAAACCCACTCAGGGAACCCACCTATGTTTTCACAAGCCGCACAACACCTCCAAAAGCAAAAGACCTAAGGGTTACACCAAAACCGATCAAAAAGAGGCTAAAGGCTAAGAGGGAAATGGAACCTATAAACGCAAATCTAAAGCCTTACCACCTCTCCTAGCATATCATAACACATCCTAGGCCAAGGATTAACACACGGAAAGGCCTCCTACACTCTCCTCACACACTTAGAAATTTTTATCGGTTTTGGCCATTTTCTTTCGCAAGAACAAACCATAAGATCGACTGAGAGAGAAGGCAAGAGGGGGTTCTAAAATTCTAAAATTCATCCTAAGGGTCCTATTTATAGCTAAGGAGTGGGGTGGCAACACTTGACGTGTAGTTCCACTTGTCACCAAAATACATTCCAAATGCATGCATGCAATAAAGTACTCTGAATCAAATAATTTACGTCCCATATTCTAGAAAATAAACCACCTTTTCATGTAGGTTAACTGTACCAAAATCCAGCACAAAAATTGATTCCCAAGTTTAGTTTCCACCTCTTCACTTTTTAGCTCCAAATAGTCATTTAAGCTCAACACATGTGAAACCTACTCTTTAGGCTTGTCTCCCCTGCTCATGTAGACCACATTATATAAGAGAAGAGCCACTGGATGGCCGTTTTCGTGCCTGACATGTTTCCATGAGCCTTATTCCTCCTTAACCAAACAACCAAAATGGCCATTTTAACACCTTTGGGTCTTCAATCTTCTAATTTGTTTTCCTTGTGCTCCATCCCATTCCAAAACATCCCTTGAGTTCTAAATGAGGCTTAGATGTCGTGAATTTCATGTGGAAAATCCTTACTTCAGCCCATAACTCCCATTACCAAATGTATCCCATTTTGGGAACAAATGGTATCTTCATGTCTTGTTGCTCTCTATATGTCTTTTGCCTGATTTTTTAACCATAAAATCCCTTGATTTTTTCTACAACATATCCAAGATTCAAGGAACTTGGTCCCCTCCACGTGGCATGCTCCTATTGGTTGATCGGATGGGTTATATGGACCAATGGGGGTTCATTTTCTCTCTCTTGACTTTGGTTGACTTTGACTTCTGAGTTGATCATCTCCAAAAGTTGAGGAAATGTAGGAAAAACTCATTTGAACTCATTTCCCATATTTTCACAACTCAATTTGGCTTTCTTTGCCCTTAGTTAGCTCATTTCGACCATATCGGCCAAAATTGCCTTCCTCTGGACCATCCTCACTTTGGCTCGTTCCAACTTCATTCTAACTCGACCAAAGTCTTATTTTATCCATAATGATGATTGAGATCAAGTATTACTTGATTTTCATACTTCAAAATTTCACCATGCTCGGCCTTGGTCGTTTCGAAGCTTCGGTTTTGTCTCCTCGACCAATTCTTGTTTCTACTCGACAATTCTTCAAAATGCTTCCACTGAACCTCTATTCATGTTGTCTCATAGCTCTCCGTTCAAGTATGGCTTGATCTGAGTCCATTGAATTACGTTGACTTGATACCCTAGACCATGGATATTACATTCTCCCTCCTTAAATGAATTTGTCCCCGAATTAACAAGGTACTTATAGCTTCTGCTACCACCTTCTGAATTTTGCTTCGGCTTCCTCAGTCTTTTCCTTGATTCTATGTTGTCGATGTCACTATCTGATTCCACCATCTGCTTCTACCATCTGATTCCCCTCCTTGGAAACGACTTCATCTTGATCATCGGCACCGTATTTCCTCCTTGTTTGGGGTTTCATCTTCAACTCCTCTCATCCTCCTCTAGTCTTACACCTGATTAGGCTTTGTCTTCTATTCTCGTCACGTTCTCTCTCTTGGCTTTACACCGTTTGGGCTTCACTTCTAGACTTCTTCGGATTGGTCTTCACTTGACATATCTTCTCTGACTCTTCGGCTTTTTTCTCTTCAATAACTTCGATTCCTTGAGGCATCACCATCCTAAATACACCATACACTCTAGCCTTCACACTTCCATCACTGTCTCGGTTCCTTCTTCACAAGCTCGAACACTGACTGCTCTGGTCTTGCACACACAAACCGTACACGGCTGTACCAAAATTTTCTCCCAAGAACAATCACACCATTAACCGTTCAAATCCGCACACTACCGACGACTCTGAACCTACATACTTCTGGATCCTTGGAAAGTCTCTGCTGGTCTTCACCACGGTCGCCTCTGGTTCTTGATTTCCTTCATGCACACACGAGTCTTCCGGAGTACACCTTGTCAAGGTCCGTGTCCTTATGACACCACAAACACTCACAAACCATTCACCTGGCTATAAATAAGGGCCAGCTTCCTAAATGATAGGGTTCACTCTCTCTTAAAAAAAAACAAGGTTCGCTAAAGTGAAGCTTAACTACCACAACTTAGGAAGGTCTACACACTAAACAACACTTGCTACCTATACACAGTCCTCACCACCAAAACAAAGAAGATTGCACACGCAACACAACAACAAAACAAAACAACAGCCACAACACGCAAAGAGAAGGATCAGCACCCTCTTTCCTTAGCTCCCACGAGCTCAACGACGAGGGTTCCTATAGAATAGCCATGGTTTCTACGGTTCGATCCTCCCAATGCAGATGAGACTGATCGAGCAGGACTGGCAGGAGGAACGACGAAGATGGGTACGGCTCTGATCACACTGGTCATTGAAAAATCCCCGACGAAGTGTCCACGAGTTTCACACGAGCTGCAGATCAGATAAGGTCTCAAGTCCGGCTGACTCCTAATCTTGGTGCACACATGGGTATGATGGTCACTTGCTCCACACACATTGCATTCCTTCCGGGTTGGAATGTCGTGAGAGTCTTTAACATTTGATGCTGGTCCTCCACTGGTACCTGCTTTTTCCATTTGTCCTCCTAGAGCTCCACTTGTTCTGGTCATCCCATCCTGAGTACCCTCCATCATCTGAACTTTCCTTTCGGTTTCTTGCTGAACTTCCGTGTCCACTTCCCTTGCTTCTGTTCCGGCTTCCGGATTGACTGCAACACAAGATAAGAGTAAGGTCCTAGATTCCCAAAACTCATCTAACATACCTAGTCCTAAGCAAAGGACGTGCCAGTTCCCTAGTGATGTTATTTGCGACTCCTTTTGGCTCGATAAAACATTTGAAAACCCGCAAACGAAAGCACGGTATTCCAACCATGCTCTGATACCACCATCTGTAACACTCTCGAACTGTCCTAGGCCGATACCGCAGTCAGTCCAGCCAAAACTTCAAACAAATTCAAAGTCTCAACTAGTCCGACCACAATACCGCCCCTCTCGACCTCTGCCTAAGCCTTGCAAACCCATACCTTGGTCGGGAGTTGTGTTAAGTTCAGATAAAACTAAATATCAGCGTTCTACGGGGATTTTATTAAACAAACATACTTTTATTTATTTTACAAAGTCGGAAACTTGACTAAAGTCCTCAAAATACAACAACAAAGAGAAAATATCAAGTCAAGCGGGTACCCATGAAAAAAAAACGAGTGAAAACATTAACATCTTTCTCCTTACAAACAACACCGGAAAATGCCCGACCCTCTAAGGTTACCTGCAAGGAAAAGGGGGAGTGAGCAATCATAGATTACTCAGCGAGTTCCCAAACACAAAAACAACAACGATACCCCAAATCCATGCCCCAAACACACATAATCACAAAATAAATATGAATGCAAACAATCAATCAAATCCATGCCCCAAACACACAACACATAATCACAAAATAAATATGAATGCAAACAATCAATGCGGAAGAGTAAATGTGCAACTACTAATGCAAGGCAATAACATATACATGAATGAAATGCAATGACTCTACTCCCCCAATCTCACCCCCGAGACCTAACAACACACAAGTGCAGTCTAGATTCAATCCTAGACTAGATGATGATGACACAAAAACAAAACACTCAAAGGACGGAGCCTTATGCTACACATCCAGAGATCCCTTGACACCACAGAGCCCTACATCTCCACCCTGAATACTCTTGACCACAAACACCAAAGTCACATGGCCGGAAAACATCACTCCGAGAATTAGGATTCTCCCAATCTAACCCGGGCCGCATCGTCATGCAACGCTCGTCCATGGCGCGACCCACTTCACGTGACGAGCCATGGAGAGTAGATCACTCCACCACTGGAGAATTGGGCTTCTCCCAATCTAACCCCAGGGTCCATGCACATCACCACAGAATTTGGCTTCGTTCAATCTAGCCCCGAGATGGCCACACACTTTATTCAAGGTAAAATACAACTCAAACTAGCATGAGGGAGCTCCACCTCTTACCTTCATGCAACACGCACCTAAACTAACGTGCACAGCACACACACACACTCTCGCACTAGTCTAGACCAAAACACAAAACACAACCAGCATGAGGGAGCTCAACCTTTAACCTCCATGCAACACTTGGTCTCAACACAAAACGGCTCAAATGTGAGTGACACACTAAACAAATACCCGACATAAAAAGAGAGTCTCACTCAAATCTCTATGCAACCCCAACTACACTACATGCAATGCATATAAACCGGAATGAGAGAGTTACAATCTAATCTACATGCTGCACAACACCATAATATATGCAACTACAAAACTCACAATGCATGCATGTAATCTAACAACTTAACAACACAATGCATGAAAAACATGGCATCACCCCTAGATGACCATGTCCACAACAACAAGACATGCTATGCATAATCATAACTATAACATGCAACATAGGTAAACACTCAAGTATGGGGACTACCAACTCCCAATCACACACACAAACCGCAAATGTGGTTCAAGCTCAGGGACCATCACGGTTCAAGCTCTACAACCTGCACACACAAACGGTTAGGAACACACAATACACAAACACCTCAGGAAACCCACCTAGGTTTTCACAAGCCGCACAACACCTCCAAAAGCAAAAGACCTAAGGGTTACACCAAAACCGATCAAAAAGAGGCTAAAGTCTAAGAAGGAAATGGAACCTACAAACGCAAATCTAAAGCCTTAACACCTCTCCTAGCACAAAAAAACAGATCCTAGGCCAAGTATCAACCCACGGAAAGGCCTCCTACACTCTCCTCACACACTTAGAAATTTTTATCGGTTTTAACCATTTTATCTCTCAAGAACAAACCATAAGATAGAATAAGAGAGAAGGCACAAGGCACTTCTAAAACTCATCCTAAGGGTCTTATTTATAGCCAAGGAGTGGGGTGGGAATACTTGACATGTGTAGTTCCACTTGTCACCAAAATACTCTCCAAATGCATGCATGCAAGAAAGTACTCTGAATCAAACCATTTATGTCCCATATTCTAGAAGATAAACCATATTCCCATGTAGATTAAATGTAACAAAATTCAGCACAAAATTTGATTCCCAAGTTTAGTTTCCACCTCATCACTTTTTAGCTCCAAAAAGACCTTTAAGCCCAACACATGTGAAACCTACTCCTTAGGATTTTATCCCCTGCTAATGTAGACCACATTATGTACGAGAAGAGATATTGCATGATTGTGCCTGACATGTTTCCATGAGCCTTATTCCTCCTTAACCAAACCACCAAAAATGACCAATTTTAACACCTTTGGATCTTCAATCTTCTAATTTGTTTTCCCTGTGCTCCAGACCAATCCAATACTTTCCTTGGGTCCTAAATGAAGCTTAGATGTCGTGGGTTTTATGTAGAAAAGTCTTACTTCAGTCAATAACTCCCATTATCATATGTAGCCCATTTTGGGAACAAATGGTATCTTCATGTCTTCTTGCTCTCTAGATGTCTTTTTTCTCTGATTTTTTTACCATAAAATTCCTTCATTTATTCTACAAAATTTCCAAGATTGAACGAATTTGGTCCCTTCCACGTGGCATGCTCCTATTGGTTGATCGGATGGGTTATATGGACCAATGGGGTTCATTCTCTCTCCTTTGACTTTGGTTGACTTTGACTTCTGAGTTGAACATCTTCAAAAGTTAAAGAATTGTATAAAACACTCCTTTGAACTCCTTTCCATGTTTGCAAAGTTCAATTTGGCTTCCTTTGCCCTTAGCTAGCTCATTTCGGCCATATCAGCCAAAATTGCCTTCCTCTGGACCATCCTCACTTTGGCTCGTTCCAAATTCATTCTGACTTGACCAAAAGTCTTATTTTATCCCATAATTATGATTGAGATCAAGTCTTACTTGATTTGCATACTTCAGAATTTCACCATGCTCGACCTTGGTCGTTTCGAAGCTTTGGTTATGTCTCCTCGACCAATTATTGTTTCTATTTGACCATTCTTCAAAATGCTTTGACTTAACATCTATTCATGTCTTCTCGTAGCTCTCCGTCCAACTGTGGCTTGATCTGAGTCCGTTGACTTGATACCCTAGACCAGGGGTATTACACTACCCATCGCGATATGAAGCTTTGAAGATGTGCTTTGGGATCAGTGGTGTTGTTGTACACATGGATCTTGATCTTCTCAGGATCCTAGATTTTTTTCTCTATGATACGAGCAGTAAAGGGTATTTTTCGAGCTTCTTCGAGAAGTCTGTCAATCTCGGGCGCAGCGCTAGTAGTGTGGTGAATTTGAGATTTCACAGCCTTTACTTCTGTGGCCGTTTTTGTGATATAGTCACATAGATCGTGAATCTCGTCAAGATCGTCAGCAGGAGTTTTCCGTGTTTGTCGGCGTTTTCTGCAAGTTATCTGATCCTGCTCTTCGGCTAGTTTCTCATGTTCTACCCAGAAGATTTTTTCTTCCTCTTCAGTCGTGTGTTTATCGAACGAAGAGTTTTTTTGAGTCGTGTGTTTATCGAACGAAGAGTTTTTTCGAGTCGTGCGATTTTTCGTACTTCTCGGATGTACGTCAGTGTCCTCGTCCAAATGATTGGATTGATCACTAGGATCCAAGTTGACTCGCTTGATTTTGTTTTCTTCCACCTCTTGATCGCGAGGCGATAGGTTTTCAGTGTTCTTCCGTGTTGCTTTGGGAGTTATCTCAATGGGATTTTGACCCAACAAATTTCCCTGAGCGTTTGTGATCCTATCCAACAGAGACGCGAAGTCAAGCCTTCTTCTACTGTGGCTCGTAGTACTCTGTGGAAAAAATAGTTCAGGTCCTCGCTGTTAGGGTTTTGACCTGTTTAGCGAGAGAACACTTGAGTTAATCTTGTTCTTCCAACTTCTTTTCAAGATTCGAGAACATCTTCTTAGTCTCCTAGAAAGCAGCAGTGTTAGCATTACGAGCAAGTTGATTGTTCTGAGCGTCTATAGTCATATTTGACCAAACGTTTTTATCCGACCCCTCCCCTCCTAGCACAAAATTGTGGGAACCAACACACCGTCGATTTACGTAATCAGAGGAAATTCAAGAAATCCTAACTTTTCTTGAGGTCTCGGGTTTCTGCTATGCCAAACTTTAAGAGATCAAAATACACAAACATACAAGATTAAAGTAAATTCAAAGTAAAGCAATGGAGATCTTATTCTGAATCTGAATAAGAGTGTTTACAACAGGTAAAAGTCTCGGTCGCAAGAGCTGTCGGCACATTCCCTAGTTGTAACCACCTAAGACTTTAAGACCTAGTTGAGTCGCAACTCAATAACAAAAATGAAAATTGCCTAAATTGCACTAAGTGCTAAGTTATCTAAAATTCCTTATCCCCCTGCGTCTCTCGCCTTGTCTTCTCTTATATATGCGTCCAAGGTCTTTCATCTTTCCTTTTCTTCCTCTGATTCAAGTTTATCCTCTTTGCGGAAGTCTTTCTTATCCTCTCGATCTTACATGATTATCTTGGAAACTTGAAATTTATCTTCCTTTTCATTTATCGTCAACGAAAATTAAGTAAACCATCATTGTAGTTTGGGTAATTCTCATCTAGAATCGTAAGTGGAATTTCACTTCGTTTAGACCTTTTTGGGATGTCTTATGATTTAACGGTTTTATGATTCCTCTTTGAAAAATCGCATATCATACGATGATGGTTTCTATACCGTTAGTTCCTCAATGTCATAAAATCGATCGTATAGTTAAGATAGCAATGGCGTTGTGTTAGACTTTAGCGTTTTATACGATTGATTTAAAGTTTTACGAGAAATCAAGTCTTTGTTGTTTTGATCGCAAAACTTCTACAGAAACCACGACCAACGAGACCATTTGTGTCTCCAAGCCTACGGGCGACGAGACTTGGTGACGGTCTTATCGCCCATGGGTGACGAGATGCTGTAAGTGTATTGTCTCCCACAGACAATGAGACTTGATGACGGTCTCGCCGGCCGTGGGCGACGAGACGTGGTGCGTGTCTCGTCATCCTTGGGGGACGAGACGTGGTGTCATATACCATGGATTTACCACTTTAGTTCATGGTATAAGTGCTTTTATAATCTATAATATGGGTTTGGAGTATGTTTCAGAGTGTTTTCAGGTTCATGTACGTTTTGGAGAACTTTGGTGATTCTGGAGCTTTTTGAGATGCAAAACTGCGCATACGCATCAGATGTTTAGCAATGTATGGAGACCTTACCACCGTTAGATTGAGACCATAGTTAGACACAGATATATTTTTGAGTTGGATTTACAATGCCACCAGTTTGAGGTCAATCAACATCATGTAGCAGAAGTTATGCACATTTTACTGAAGAGTGGTCAATCTGCCTCGAGAGAGGAAGTTGTCTAGGAGATAAAGGAACGTCGATTGACAACACAGCCTTGGTGTCAATCGACGGTGATGCGATAATGCGGGCCGATTGTATTTCAAGACAGACTTAAGCCCATAAGCTACCATAATATCCATGGACGACCTAAAACCTGATTTACGTGTTTTCTAAGCCATTATTGACGGCTACGCTTAAGACGCTTAATTTTATTCATACTTCTTAGATTGTGAGAGAAGGGAGGAAATCCTTCAGAGTCCTCGTGAAACTTCTTTGGGTTTTGTTTTTTATTATTCATTTCCATTTCATATCTATTCATCTATGATTTATGTGACAATATCATGTCTGAGTAGATTCATCTGCTAGTTTAGGTTTTCTAGGGTTTTGATGGATTAGCCAAACAATAGAATTTCTAGGGTGTTTATTTTATCCTTTCCAGGATTCTTCTTATTGCTTGCTTTTAGAGTAATTAACTAGAAACATGATCATATGATAGTTAGGCGCACGCGAGAGCATGGTCTATTACCTGAACTGAATCCTGCTGAGCTAGGTTGTTAGATACATGTGAGAGCTGGTTTAATTAAATTAGTGAACATATTGAATTAGGTCGTAATGATTTACTTAAGCAACCATTGATCGACTCTAGTCCAATAGCATCGATCGACGGTCATTCCGAGTTCACATACGAGAGTTAAAACAAGGATGTAGTCAATAGATTAGACTCGCAGCAAGAATTGTCGTATTTTACATTAGATATCGAGTTCTAGGATTCATTCCCTTCGCTTATATCCTCTATAGTCCACTTGCCTGAAACCCTAAGTCTAGCACTCATCCTTCCATCAAACAACAAACTCCTTTATTTACTCGCTTTATTATTTATTACCTATATATTATCTGACCTAGCGTAGTCTAAAACTCAAGTCTATTATGTGAGATATCAAGTCTCTGTGGATACGATCCTGAAATACTGCAATCGATCTCGTATTTGAGAGAGTTGCTCTTGGGGTAATTTGAGCACATCAAATTTGGCGCCATTGCCAGGCACTCTGATCACCATTAGACTAGGTGTAGGATTTCGTCTATTTTTTATTTTTAGTTTTACTTGCTCTACTATTCTTTCTTTTTGTTTGAAGTACATATATCTTAGTACCAGGAAGCGATTAGAGGAGGATTTGTTGGCTCTACAAAGACGGAGTCTACTGATTAACGCATGATTCATATGTCTAAGAGGGCAGTCGATACCCTCCAAGCAGCGATCAACAGTGAAGAGAAACAAGTATCGATCGACACCAACACCTCGTTGTTGATTGATACCAGCACTATGACGTCGATCGACATCAAATCCTTGGTATCGATTGACACTACTGCGAGAAGACAGAGGAAATCAAAGTGCTTATACTTGAGGCTGATGAGAACGGGATCTTAAGAGACAAAGAAGGTCGAGCTCGCAATAGTGCAGGACATTTGATTTATAAACAAAGGGTTGTAGTCCCAAATGTTATTAATGTTTATGAAAGGGATGAATTTGAGCTGAAACCTATATATATCACTGTTATGGAACAGCGTCCCTTTCATGGCTTTTCTCACGAGCAACCAATGGCTCATATCAACATGTTTGAGGAACTGGTATCGTTTATCGTCAATGGAGTTTCTAAAGACCACTACTTCTGCGAACTCTTCTCATACACCCTTGCTGGAGATGAAACTCATTGATTCAAGAAGATACCACCAGGGCTCCTTACTACCTGGAATGACATCAGTAACGCCTTCCTCAACAAATTTCTCTTTGATGCTGCAGAAAATCTAGAGATTGAGATGAAATCTATGATGAGATATATTGTAGAGGATGATGGACATCATGGGCTTGGAGAGCCAAGAAGAGCAGATGAAGCTGATATTAGTGATTCGAACTTATCATCGATCAACACAAAGACCTCAGTGTCGATCGACACTAAGACCTCAGCAATGATCAACACATATCTTTGTTGTCGATCAGTACCTCTTGAAATATCTGAAAGATCGAGTTGCTTTCACGAAATTGCAGACTCAACACTGAAGTTTGATCAGTCGATTATATTGAATTTCTTGGAGTTAGAGGATGAGAAACAACCTGAAAATTTGGGTCATGACTTGGAGATGAAGCTTGATGACGATCAGCACACTTCGGGAAAAGATCTGGAGACTTCACCAAAGGTTAACATCGATCGACATCTGCCTAATGATATTGATCGACACCCACTGGATGCTATCAATCTCCACCGCCAACCCGACATCGATCGACACCCATCATTGGACGAGCTTCCAAGATATACAGTTGAGCTGGAACTGACTGAGGAAAGAGTGCACAAGTCTGAGACCTCACATCTTGCTGTCCCTAAACATCCGAGGCCACCTATCTGCACAGAAGAATCTGATGGGTTTCACAAAAGAGTGAAGAGGAAACATGATCCTGTGAAGATTGTGGTCCATGCGCTGTATTTGAAGCTAATCTCCTATCCCACTAGATAGAAGTGTGCATCTAGGTTCCTACAATGGGGTATTTGATGATCATCAACATGCAACAGATTCTCAGCGAGGGTTGAGATTTACAAGCAAAGTCGACAAAGACCAAACATAAACAGTATTGAACGACATCAACTAGCCGACATTAATCGACAATACCACTTGACCATTCGATCGACACCCATTGCGTATCAGAGCATAATGAGTTTGAAGTGTGCCAAAATCGTTTTGATGAAGGCAACCACACGAGATCAGACAAGTCTGGGGGAAAGAAGGGGAAGAATTTGAATAAGAGAAAAAGGATCGAGGGCGGTCCTCAATTATCATTGATTCCTTACTTCTCAGATGGTGTTAGAAAATTCAGAGTGCGCAGCAGATGCTTCTCACAGCCATTTGCAACGATTCGAGCACTTCTTATTACTGAGATGATAGACAAAGAAGAAGAGTCTATGGAGGAGGCTTTAACAAAGCATGATAAATCTTTAGAGAGTAGACATTGAGACTTGTTTTGGAGAAGGTTTTCATTCTCATCCGGACTAAATCAGATCTCCAGAAGTCAAGCTAATGACTGAAAATAAGTGCTGAGTGGGAGGCAACCCACTGTTAGTGTTTTAAATTTGGTTTTATTTTCATTTATTACTGAATTTTTGTGTTTTAATTGGATCCGAGGAAGATGAGTTTGCACAAGAATCGACGATAGCTAGCTAGAATTGATCGACAGAACATCATAAGTATTGATCGCCACTTAAATGTGTTAATCGACATTAATATCAATGGCATGTATACTTGCGAAACCTTGTTAAATTTAGTACTTATGATTTATCCTCTTCACCAATCTCAGACTGTATAATACTAGAGTCAGTGTTGTTTACGTCCGAGGGAGGTATTACTAATAGTTTGTTTTATTTTGAGCTTTATTAAGTTTAAAACTGTTTTTTTTTAAAGAGAGTAGAATAGAAACTTCCAGGAGTACCATCGGTCGACACTGAAGAGGAAACATCGGTCGACAATGGATCCAAACCATCGCTCGACACCATCCACCTATTATTAATTGACGCTCTTTTACAGAGTCTGGTATTGAGTTTCTCTCTTAAGCTTTATTACTTATAATTTATTTATGCTAACTAAACCAAGACAAGATAACACTGGGACACTGTTAGTTTAGTCTATGGAGGTTCACTGATGTTATTTATAGTTTTTAGCTTTTATTTGCTATATCTATATAAGTTTTTCAAAATATTTATTGAGTCAAGAAGAGAATTATGTTCAGATTTATATTTTATTTGTTCACTAACCACTCTATAGCACCATTCTTAGACTTGTTTCTTGCAGAGAGTACTAAAGATACCAAGTGGATCATCCTGCCACTATATCACACTTGCTTAAAAAGTTTAAAGGAACCGAAGCTAACCTCCAACCTAATACTGACTTGTTTTCTTGCTTTAGGGTTTGGCATACAGGTCTGGAAGGTAAAGGTCTATGTGCTTCTGATTCCCTTTTCTCTCTCTCTTCGGCAGCTATAAAAAGAAAGAAAAGCTTGAGATGATTTCCTAAGTGGAAGCGATATGTAAATTACCGATGGCCCCACTGTTCTAATTCAAAGGAATGATCATACATCGTTGGAAGCGAGGGATAGGTACATTACCGATGATCCTACTATTCTCCTACAACTTTTTCCAAAAAAAAATCGAAAATAATATGGCAAGATGGATTGTATCAGCATCATTGTCCATTGAGTTTGAGATCTAAAAGGATTCAGAGAAAAGAGAAAAGAGGGAAAAGGGATTAGAGAAAACTACTACCGTGTGTTCAGAACACTTGCAAGGGTAAGATCCCATGTGTCATTTGATCGATACTCTTAAGGTAAAGCCTACACTTTTATTTTATGCATGAAATGAGGTTAGTAGAAGGGTGAGACATACTAGTATTTCCTAAAGTTGCTGGTATAATGGATTTGGTTGCTATACTAGGATAAAGTATAAAAAGTTTTTGTAAGATTAGCTCTTATCAGATGTGGTTGCAACATAGTATAGGTGATAAGGATAAATTAGAGATATTGTGATTCCACGTGTTTTCAAACTTTTTTTAGATTGTGATACCCTTTGCTTGAGGAAAAGCAAAAGGATAAGTCTGAGGGAGTTGATATATCATGTATTTTACCACTTTTAGGCCATGGTATATGTTCTTTTTCTAATCTATAATATGGGTTTGGAAAGTGTTTTAGATTGTTTCAGGTTCAAGTACGTTCTGGAGAACTTTGGTGATTCTGAAGCTTTTTGAGATGCAAAACTGCGAAGATGCGTCAGATGTTTAGTTATCGATGGAGACCTTCCCACCGTTAGATTGCTCCCATATTTTGACGCAAGATATCTAGTTGAGTAATATTTCCAATGCCACCGCTTTGAGGTCAATCAGCATCCTGTATCAGACGTTATTTCCGACTTACTAAAGAATGTTCAGTTTGCCTCGCGGTAGGAAGTTATCGAAGAGATGAAAGATGTGTCGATCGACGGTGATGTGAGAACAAGGGCTGAGTATATTTCAAGACCGAATTAAGCCCAAAAGCTACCACAAATTAACAGAATATCCATGGATGACCTAAAACCATATTTATGTGTGTTTCTAAGATGTTGTTGACGGATACGCTTAAGACGCTTAAATTTATTCATAGTTCTTAGATTATGAGAGAAGGAAGGAACTCCATCAGAGACCTCCTGGAATTCCTTTGGATTTGGTTTTATTATTATTGCTTTCTCTTTCATATCTATTCATCTATAATTTTTGTGATAAATATCATGTTTGAGTAGATCCACCTACTAGATTTAGGTTTTCTAAGGTTTTCATGGATTAGCCAAACAATAGAATTTCTAGGGTGTTTATTATATCCTTTCCAGGATTGTTCTCATTGCTTAATTCTAGAGTAATTAACTAGAAAACTGATCATAAGATAGTTAGGCGCACGCGAGAGCATGGTCTTACATGAATTGAATCCTACTGAGCTAGGTTGTTAGATACATGTGAGAGCTGGTTTAATTAACTTAGTGAAAATATCCAATTAGGTCGTAATGCTTGACTTAAGCAACCATCGATCGACGCTATTCCAATAGCCTCGACAGGCGTTCATTCCGAGTTCACATACGAGAGTGGGAACAAGGACTTAGTCAATAGATTAGACTCGTAGGGAGATTTGGTCGTCTTTTACATTAGATATTGAGTTCTAGGATTGATACTCTTAGCTTCTATCCTCTATAGTCCACTTTCCTGAAACCCTAAGTCTACCATCCATCCTTCCATCAAACAACAAACTACTTGATTTACTCGCTTTATTATTTATATATTATCTGACCTAGCGTAGTCTGAAACTCAAGTCTATTGTGTGAGATATTGAGTCTCTGTGGATATGATCTTTAAGTAATACAATCGATCTCTTATTTTTCTCCTGATCTCTTGAGGTAATTTGAGCACATCATGGTGCGTGTCTCGTCGCCCACATGCAACAAAATTTTGAGGCGATGTGGTTGCCTTATGAGACGTATGTACATGTCGGTTTCTCATACTTTCGTCTTTTCTCTAGAGGTTGTTTTACAAGACATCGACCTGATTTCGTTACTTTAATTCTTCCAATATTACGAGGTTTTAGTTCTCGCTTTCTTCTTTACTTCAAAGAGAGGAAACGTTTATGCGGTGGTTTCTAGAAATTGATTTAGTCGTGACCTATTTTGACCCCAACATTGTTCATCGTTAGAATAGTCTCGCATATACTCTCAAATACTTGTAAACCCTTTGATATTATTATATAAATCCATTTTCTTCAACTTGAGTCTAATTACATTGTTGTTCTAAGGATATTGTTACCCACGAGTTCTTTCTTCCCTTATTTTACAAACAATCACAACCAAATTTCGAGTATGAGTTTTAGGATCCAAATTTTGGCCATTTGTGGGGAATATAAACAAAAGGTCTTTTCTAAGAATCCAATCTGATGCTCATAAGAGCAATAATGGATTCCCCTTCCACGATTCTTGGTACCACCGAAACACAAATCGATGATGTCGATCTCCCTATATCTGACACGAGAAATGAAACCAAACCTTGCCCTTGGATACTGAGAAAGCTGATTTTCCCCCAGACAGTAAGCCAAGCTTACTACTGTTGTATCAAAAAGATACTCCACCACCAAATATGGCAACTTGGTCAATAAAGGAATAAACAGATTTATGGTTTTCTTTTTTGCCAAGCTTGCAATCTAATCATATATTTCCCTTTTCAGTTATATGGATTCACGAACATAATAAAAACACCGAAAATGATATAGACTAAAAGAACTCTTTTTATAAGTTTGTATGGTTTAAAATGACAAAAAAAGTAATATCGAATGCAATGAAAGGATTAGAAATAACAGGATGAGACAAGTACAGATCCTGGTTCTACTGGATAGTCGATAGAGTTTCTGATTTAGACGACCCAAGGTATAGTTGACCCATGTTTCCAACGGAATATCTGATTTTCAAACCTGAAACAAGAGGTAATCGTCTTTAGGGAATGATTAAAAATAACAAGAAACAAAGAGGAAAAGATAAGATGATGGTATAAAGATGGATCGGTTTGAGATGATGAGTGGATTGATGATTGATAGTTTGATGCGCTGAAGGATGGACGATGAACAAGGATCCAGGAAGGTTTTACCCATTTAGAAAGACACTCGACCTTTTACCCACTTAGCACTTTTGATGCGTTTAAAAGGTCAACACTCGACCTTTGACCAGATGTTTACCCATTTAGTTTAGGGTCAATCCAAGTTTGTTGGATCGACCCAACTTGTTTTTAGAGACCTGTAAATACTCTTTTAGGCCAGAACTCTTTGTTATCTTGTTTTCTCTCAAAACACATTGTTATTTTGGTGAAAGCTATAATCATTATTTAATCTTTCTTTCCTGAGTATTTTGAGTTTATATTATCATCTAAAGATGATTAGTCTTGAATCTATCATGGGTTTAAAGTTTATTATCTTGATTAGTGATTTAAACTTATGGGTTAAGGTGATTAGGATGATTAAGTGATGGTTTAGAGTGTGTAGTGTTAGATCCTTCATGTTCCATGTTTATCTCTTGTTCTTAGTGCTAGAATAGGACTGATATCCCTAAATCTAGAGACTAGACATTTCATGCCCGAAAGGTGTTTGATGAAATATTTTAACCAAATTGATATTGCTCTTTGCTTGCTTAACCAATGAGAATTGATGTTATGGATGCTTATGAAGTTATTAGACTTGTTCTTAATGATTGATTGAATTAAACCAAAAGTATTTTATGTTTAATGATTGATTGCAAATGATCTCTTGTCTTGGGAAAGAATTAGCTTATTGATTGTGTTTAGACTTACAAAACTTGAATGCTAGTTTGTATGAGCATGATAGATTAGATCTTAATCACTCAAATTAAATACCCTTACCCATATGTTCTCTTATTCTAATTTGATTGAGAGTTTGTTAACTCATTGTTATTTTAGTTTGAATCTTGTTACTTGTCTAAATCAACTACCTTGTTATTGCTTAGATTAAGTGATATGATTTGTATTCTTGGTGCTTGAAATTAACTTGAGTTTTTATTGACTCGTAAATACTACAATTGCTTAGGATTAAACTTTAGTCATATCAGTGTCTTTTTAGGGGTTTGAAACAAAGCCACAATGACTTAATAAAACCTAAAAGTCTCAATGTAAACTTAATGAAAATAGGCTAAACAAATGCCTCGGTTTATTGGGTTCAATTGAAAGAAATCAAGATAAAAGACACAAGCAAAAACAATAAACATGTTAGGAAACAAAGGAAAATAAATTTGAACTTGTTTCCTTACCTGGACCAGACGCTCCTTTTCTTTTGGCAAGCATGACCGAGGATGAACCTAGACCATTTGATGAATCTGCTTGAATGATGAAAAAGGTAAGCCCAATTTGATTCTGGTCGATTGTTGAGAATAAGACTCGACCGACTTGATCTTTGGTCTTGATTGGGCTGGTTGGTTCTTGAATCTTCAATCGACCGATTTGATCTTCTATTGGTTTTTGGCCTGTTTGATCTATGATTTCTTGAATATCTTGAGTGAATCCTTCTCGGATGACCCTTGATCCGGATTGGGTGATTGGGCCTCGTCTAACCATAGGAACCTCAGTTTGGATAACCATAACATTTATGCTATATTTTTGGGGGTGATAACACCTGCTGTATATGGACGATATGTTCCTTTGCTTCCAATGACTTGACGAGCGTATCGTCTAACTTACATGGCATATTCGATTTGTTCTGAAAACATCAGATTTACCGGTCTCTGATAGGGGTGGAGTCGACATTCTTTAAGCTGAAAGGCATGACCTTATTGCAATAGTTGTCCATTGACGTCATAAAGGATGTTTTCTCCTAGTCGTCTAGGTGCATTAGTATCGACTAACTTGTCAATGTGAGAAAGGGGAAAGGGATCCTCTGAGTAAGATTTGTTAAGGCTAAGTCTATGCAGACTCACTATTTGCTATCCTTTTAACTCACCACAACGACATTTCCAACCATTGCGTGCATTGCACTTCTCTTATAAACATGGCATCCAATAGGTTCTTCACCTCATTGTTGATGATAGCGTCCCATTCTGGAGAAAAGTTGTGCCTTTTCTGCCTTACTGGTTGATATTGAGTATTAAATTGTAGTTTATCAATGATTATATATGGGTATATGTTGGGCATGTCCACAAGGAAGTAGGCGAAAACAGTCAGAGATTGATAAGAGCAAATATATTAGCCTCTTCCTCAGAGACGTTAGTACCTTAGACTCTATCTTGTGTTTATGCTAGGATCTACTTCCATTAAGGACACCTCGTCTAGTTTTCAACCTTTGGTTCCTCTATGTGTGAAGCTGAAAGCTTTTGTTGTAATTGCTATAGTAAATTGGTGTTTTCTTTCAAGGTTGTTTTGTAGTAGGAGTTCTTTGGTCTCCTTTTATTTCCTTGATGTCCAATTGGGTAGGAAATTTGACGATTTGGTAAAGAGTGAAGAGTGAAGGTCACAGCTACCATGTCATGGAAACATGGACAATATTACTAAAAATTTGGAGGACATGATTACTCCTTCTACGTAAACAGGTAGTGTGACTTCGCCTACTATATGCTTGATCAAGTTGTTGAACCCCACAACTGGTGTGACTTTCTGGTTCAAGGAAGCCTTCTCCAATCCTATATTGTTGTAGGCATTCAAGAGTATTATAATAGTGGAACTATCCACTAATATCCTCTTCACCAAATTCACCACTATGAGTGGAAAACAAGGGCTTTTTGGTGAGGAGACATGGTCTTCTCAGGTTCTTATGTTGTGAAGCTTATTGTTTTGATTCCCACTGTAGTAAGCTTTTTCTGTCTATCCCGGTCATTCTTAGCACTTTCGGTGTTATTCTTCGAAGCTGCATGCTTGATGATGCTGACTTCAGAGGCACCAAATATCATGTTTATTACAATATCATGGCTTGGTGGTGAACAAAGAGTAATATGAACCAGAATTTCCTCCTTGTTATTAAGGAGTTTTTAGCTTTTTGGAGATAAATTTTGGAGGTATCTTTTCTTTATTAGTTTATTAATTGCATCTTCTGTGAGATGCGATCTTTTGTCTTGTGACTGTCGTCTTTGTGGAATTTGCACCATCTGTTGGTATTCCGGAATGCTTATGGTGGCCACTTTTTTTAGGCTGCTTGACTTGGGGTCCATGTACCTCAGATTTTTGACCAGTTTTGGTTTTGAGAAGGAAATCTTGGAATGTCTTGCCATGTTTATAGTATTATTCTTTCAACTTTTTTTATGGGTAGATGATGAATCTCTAATGATTATTTTATTCTTCTTATTTTTGTGGCTTATGATAGGGTTTATCGTATTTAGTACTTTTCTCATTTCTTATAACTCGAGATTCTTGATTTTGAGAGATTTTAATTCAGGAAGATCAGTCCTCCTCCCTGTGACAACCTGTCACCCGGACCCTGGCTCACAGCGCTGCAGCGCACCGACCCTAACCCCTTCCATGTGCAGTCCGTCGCACAGGTAGGTTATTCGTGAGGTTCGAACCTCCGACCTCATCCTTTAACAACTCTCCACAAGACAAGCTGTCACCAATTGAACTGCAGTTCAATTGGTGACAACTTGTCTTGTGGAGAGTTGTTAAAGGGTGAGGTCAGGGGTTCGAATCCAATAACCTACCTGTGTAATGGACTGCACAGGGGAGGGGTTAGGGTCGGTGCGCTGCAGCGCTGTGATCCAGGGTCCACGGAACAGGTTGTCACAAAAAAAAATCGACTTTTATATAACGGCCTACTCCACCCCAGAGGATCAACCGGCCCTGCAGTGCACCGACCCTTACCCCTCCCCTGTGATACAACCTATCAGAATCATAGGCCTCAGCTCACAGGTGGGTTATTGATGCGCTCGGCATTACTCGAACCCAAGACCTCACCCTTTCTCAACACTCCCACAGAGAAGTTATTACCAATTGAGCCATCTCAACTGGTAACAGCTTCTCTGTGGGAGTGTTGAGAAAGGGTGAGGTCTTGGATTCGAGTAACGCCAAGCGCCCACCTGTGAGCCGAGGCCTCGGGGTGAATTTGGGCAGGTTGTATCACATGGGAGGGGTTAGGGTCGGTCCACTGCAGGGCCGGCTGATCCCCCAGTTCAACAGGGCAGGCCGTTATATAAAAGTTATATAACGGCCTGCCCTGTTGAACCGGGGGATCAGCCGGCCCTGCAGTGGACCGACCCTAACCCCTCCCATGTGATACAACCTGCCCAAATTCACCCCGAGGCCTCGGCTCACAGGTGGGCGCTTGGCGTTACTCGAATCCAAGACCTCACCCTTTCTGAACACTCCCACAGAGAAGTTGTTACCAATTGAGATTTTTTGTGACAATCCGTCCCGTGGAACCTAGGCTCACAGCGCTGCAGCGCATCAACCCTAACCCCTTTATGTGCAGTCCGTCGCACAAGTAAGTTATTGGCGAGGTTCGAACCTCCAACCTCGCCCTTTAACAACCTCCTCACAGGACAAGCTGTCACCAATTGATCTGCACATCAATTGGTGACAGCTTGTCCTGTGAGGAGGTTGTTAAAGGGTAAGGTCGGGGGTTCGAATCTCACCAATAACCTACATGTGCGACGGATTGCACATGGAAGGGGTTAGAGTTGATCCGCTGCAGCTGTGAGCCTGGGTTCCACGGGACGGGTTGTCACACTCCCATTTTACTTGTGCCCTTGCTTGATATGGAACGTGCATCATAGTTCTGCACTAGTATTTAATTAGCTCCTTGTAAATATATCATTGTCGGGCATCAAGCCTCTCTTGAAAGCGCGGAGATGGCTTTCAAGGTATTACATTCAAGGATGAATAATTTTATGGTTGAGCGTGCTATATAGCAACGCAGAGGTCCGCCGTTGTGTTGAAGGTTCTCATATAGATTGTTTGCAGTATTTCCCAAGTTTATGCTGCTTGTGAATTTTTCTACAAACTGATCAGTAAAAGTTGCAAAGGAGTGTATTAATTTGTTGGGAAGATTGATGTACCACTACAGAGCGGGTCTAGTAAGTTTTGATCTAAAATCCTTGCACCTGGTAGCTTTTTGGAGTTATTTCTAGATGGTCATAGTAAATATCCTCAGCTTGTAATAGGCCACATGATTATCAAGATCACTAAGCCTTGTGATTATCAATATCACTGGTTATGTCGTCCATTCTCATGCTGAAAAAGAGTAATTTGTTCGGCATCTCGACTAGGGAAATCTCATCCGCGAATGGAGTATCCACATAAGAATATAGAGCGCTCCTCCTAAACGGGGGAGCGACACCATGGAGCCTCTCAATTAGTGCATGAATTGCCTCAAACTTTTTGGAGAATACTTCTTCCCAATAAGTTGTTTTAGCCAATTTTTGGCCATAGTTGTTTCATGCATTTTAGTGTTCGTATTGGGGTCGTTGTTGTCTACAAGAAGGTTAACTTTGTGTTTGGGTAGTTATCCGTTCACTGTAGGAGTTCACTGATTCATGTTCTCTCTTCTAGTCAGAGTGTCCAATGGTTGTGTGGGTCAAACACGACTTTGAAATTTGTGGCGTGTATTTTTGTAGTGTTGAAGGCAAAGTTTCTTTCCAGAGAATTAGGTACTCATCTTTGAGTTGTGATAGCTTATGTACGCTTTGTTGTACCTGTTTGGACTATCCTTTCATCCTTTCTTTTAAGATTTAGAGTTTTTAGACAATTTTAGGGTCACCCGCGAGATTGTGTTGTTTTCTTTAGTGGAATTCTTTTTGTGACTTGTATTTCTAAGGATTGCTCACTTATAGTCATGATCACGTATTTTTGGTTATTTCTTTATTTCTAGCTCCAAATGTTTTTGGTAAAATAAGTGAGGTTTTTCGTGAAACTACAAAAATAAAAAGTAAAAGAGGAAGAAAATATTAAAAATAGTATTTATTGATCGATAAAATGGAGTATAATTTGTTAAAATATAAATCTTGGTTTTAGATGCATTTTATATGTCAAAAGTGAATAGTTGAGAAAGTTTTTTTCTAATTTAATTTTCTTATAGATATTTATGGTTGGAATATAAATTAGATCATTTCATATCATGGCTCATGAGATATAAAAAGTACTTTTTTATCTAAAATTTTTCGTGTCGTGAAGCAGAAACAAATATGATCCGAAAATCAGAAAATGTTACATTGGAAAAAAGGGTATGGGAAATTTTTGTTTTCGGGAGTAAATACACCCAACAATTAGGATTATGTTGTAAAACTTAGAGAAAAGAATGTGGAATTCGTATATTGCTTTGTATTGTGTTATTCATAAAATATAAAGGGTTCCCTTTATATAGGGATTACAATAGATCGTCATATAGGTAAATAGAAAGAGTACAAATCCTATTGCAACTAAGAAAAAGAAAATATCCAAAACCAATATGGAAAAGGTTTCCCTAGTCGCATAACCCTAAACCTTTATGGTCTAGGTTTACTAAACCTCTATGCAATAGGTTTATGGTCGGTCCGGTTATGGGCCATCTACAATCTGGTTCATAACACTCCCCCTTAGATGCCATAACCGTATAGAGCTTGTAATGTACTTAATGTTGTCTCATTAAAACCTTTACCCGAAAAACCCAATTGAGACAAAACCATGGTGATGGAAAAAGAGTACAACACACATTACTCTCCTGATTTGGACTTCACTGAAGGTCCTTAAGCCTACGCATTCCAATATGATGTATTAACTTCTTGAATGTTGATGCTGGAGTGACTTAAACGAACTTGTACCACTCGGATCTCTCCAGCCTTTTGTAACTTGCACATGATAATTGGCTCTTCTACACCCATGGACATCCCACAGTCCACACGGATGTGTTTCTTTGTCGTCGACCATCTTATACTCTGAGCGGATGTAATTGGTCATCCGGTCGACCATCCCATACTCTCAACCAAACACACACACGAATTTTGGTTGATGTTGTTGCGATAGTTTGTTTCATGGATTGCCAATATATTGCATAACATGTCTAAGATCTAATAGATAACCTGCATCAACAAAACTAATTAACCCCTCTTTGGACTGGTCAGTATAAAATAAACTAAGTTGTCGAATTTCTTTTATGAAAATACATGGACTGATTGGGTCATTCTTATATTCCTCTTTTACTAAGTATTTACTTAGCCTATTATACCACATGTGGCCGCTTTGTTTCAGTCCATAAATAGATTTATTCAGCTTTATATAATGTTTTTCTTTGAGAACCTTTTCTTATCTTTGAGCACATTTTCTTATCTTTGAGCTCAATACCTTTTGTTACTTTCATATATATATCTCATTATCCAGTGGACCATACAAATATGCAGTTACTACTTCCATTAGCTGCAAATCTAATTTCTCTCTTATAGTCAGATTTAGGAATGTAGTAACATCCACCACAAGGGAGTATGTCTCCTCATAATATATTCTTGGTCTCTTGTGAGAATACTTGTACAACAATATGGACTTTATATCTCACGATTTATTTCTCTCACAAAGACCCATTTATATCCACTGGTTTAACATCATAAGGTGTCCTTATTTATTAGACCAAATACATTTCTCTTCCTTAAAGAGTTTACCTCCACGTCTATAGCTTCTTTTCATTTAAGTCAATCTGATCTACGAGTGCACTCTATTATTGACGTGGGTTCATGATCCTTGTTTATATCTATAAGTTCAAGTGCTATCCTGTATGCAAATAAATCATCTATGTCGACATCTTTTTATGTTCCAATGTATTCCAGACATGATGTAATCGATTACAATCTCATTATTATCAGGACCATTAGTACCCTGAAGCTTGGCGTCCCAAGCCTCAGTGTTTGGTACCTTAGACCCGGCCGGCCTTATGTCTATGTATGTGGTTTCCTCGACCTCGGATTTGTTTCATTCTCTGCACCTTTCTTTTGTTTCCGAGGATTCTTATCTTTGGAACCTATTAGTCTACCACGTTTCAAACGTTGTCTAGACTCTTGTAGCAACTTGATTATGTCCCTTTTGGACTTCAATACGTATTGGTGCATTACAAGCTGGTATATATGACTTAATCACTTTCTTTGGGTCATCAAATGAATCTGGCAATCGATTAGCTATCTTTTGTAAATGTATAATCTTTTGGACGTCTAAATCACATTCTTTAGTTTGAGGATCTTGCCAAGACAATGATGGTTGATTCCATTCTATTTCTTTTACCAGCTTATTATTTTCTCCCTCTTATGTTGGATAGTCGGATTTATAACAATCCGTGTACCTAGCCTTAAATAGATCACCCATGGTCGGTTCTAGGTACTTAATAATCGTGGGAGATTCATATCCAACATATACCCTCATTCTCCTTTGAGGTCCCATCTTAGTTCTCTGTGGTGCAGCAATTGACACATCCAAATATCTTTAGATGGGATATGTCTGGCTCATAACCCGTGATCTAATTGAGATGGGGAGTATCTATGCTCACTAGATGGTCTGATGCGTATCAACTCTGATGCATGTAAAACTACATGTCACCAAGCTTAGACTAGGAGTTTTGACCTCATGAGTACTGGTCTAGTAATGCGTTTAATAAAAAATTCAGCCAAGCTGTTTTATGTATGGACATGCACTACACTTATGTTCCACACTTGCCCCCATGGACATACTATAATCATCAAACGCTTGGGACATGGATTCACCAGCATATTTTAGACGTATAGTCTTTATAGGAATATCTGAAAATGGACTCTTAGCCGTTTTACTGGTGATAGCCTAATGAGTTTCTCTTGTGTACATGCTACACATGTGAGATTCTTCGGGATAACTCTTCATTCTTTTAGTTTGTGCCTTTTTGTATTACTTATCAATTTACGCATTATGTTTGGACTGGGATGGCCAAGCCGGTCATGCCATAAAGTGAAATTCTCATTAAACCTTTTTCACTTTGGCATCTAGCCTCTATCATACTGATCTTGGCATAGTAAAGACCAGTAGAGAATGCATGTATATTCTCGACCACTTTCTTATGGCCTTGCGGCGTATTTCTATGTCTGAAGGAACTCTTTGTTTCCCTCGCCCGTTGTTTCTATATGGAAACCATTCATTCTTATATCTTAGTAACTCAATGGACTTCTCTGGGTGAATATAAAGCATCATATATCTCTAGATGTGTGCCTTTTAGGTAATTATATACATGCCTAGTTGTGGCTCTAAATTAGGCTGGCTATACCCGCAATTTGTGCTTATATTGGCGTTTCATCTTATTAAATAAAATCAGACAAGGCAATAAAGTAAACTCAAAGAAATCATGAAGACAAAGAAAAATATAAAGCAAATCAAAGCACAAAAACAGTATGTCGAAATCAACTATTCTTTTAGACAATCTGATGTTTCATAATCCATAAGATCATCTTGATCATGGTCAAAGTCACCATCACCATCTTGGACCAAATGGGCTTCAGCTTCTTCCCTTTCATACTCTCTTGGTAGAGGTCAACTAGATGTCTGGAAGTCCTACAATTCTTAGCCCAATGATTATCCATTCCACATCTATGGCAGACTGATTTGGTCGAGTGTTGTGGTTTAAAGAAGATACCACAGCCTCCTAGCCCTTGAACATTGAGTCCACGATCACAGTTATAGTGGTTCCCACGGCCACGTTCCGAGTAGTTACCTCGACCATATGAATTGTAGTGGCCACGGCCACGTCCTTTCCATCCACCACGGCCATGGCCGTGTGGTTTATTCTGGACATGGTTACTTTCTTTGGATTCTTTTTTTTCTGTGGCCTTATTGGCTTCAGGTAATGGAGTTGATCCATGAGGTCTCAATTCACTGTTTCTCATCAATAACTCATTGTTTTGCTCAGCTAGCAATAAACATGAGATCAGATCTGCATAAGTTTTGAAGCCCTTTTTCACGATATTGTTGCTGTAGCAACACATTACTTGTGTGGAAGGTGGAAAATGTCTTTTCTAACATATCATTGTATGTTAGAACCTTTTTTTTAACACAACTTACTTTCATTCTTTCTTAATTTATTCGGTTACAATAGAAAGAGGGAATTAAACATCCTCTTAAATTAAAAAATAAACAAATCTAGCAACATAAGTCGATAAAACATTCACGACAAAGTCGGACAGCTGAAAAATAGTCACATAAAGAAGTGACGTTGAGAGCCAGCGTTCACCTATGAGGAAAACCGAAGTAGTCTCGGTTGCATCTTCAGGCCCCGTACAGACCGCTCCACAAGATGGCAAACCGGTGAAGAAACTGAAACTGATACTCGGTAATGAAACCAAGGAAACATCTCCTTTCATCGAAAGAAAGAATGGTGATAAAAAATACTTGGTAGTGAAACCAAGGCCAGGTGAACCAACCTGTAAAATCTTGCCACTGGAGAAATATGGCAATACACAAATAGAGAAGCTGGAAATCTCTGCCAAACTAACCCATCCATCGAAAATAAATAAAGCTCTGTTAGAACCTCACCACACAGTTTCATTAAAGAAACAATCTTAAATAGGGCTGAATTATACTCATCCGCGGACTTATAGTCTTGGATCCTGAGATTCCTCCAATCAAATAGAGCTTTTGGTAATAACAACGTTATGTGATGATCCTATCTCATTTTTAATGCTGTCCAAAGGTCTAGAGGATTCTCAATAGTCAGATAATGATCTTTGAGACTCTCAGCAAGATGATGACGAATAATTAATATTGTCATGTATCTATCTTTCTCACTGGCATTATTGCCTTCTGTGATACATTCACCAAGTTCTTTTGACTTTGGGATAATCTTAGTATCCAATGCCCATTGCAAGTAATTATCACCAGAGAGATTTAGGGCACCAAAATCCAAGTTATTGATTTTCGACATCTGAAATCATATTTTCTTATACTTTAGGTATAGGGTTTATACGACCATGTAATCAAGTCATTCGACCAAAGCAATCCTAAAAAGTGATTTCTATATGTTCATGCAGGCCTATCAAACGTGATCTATATGTACATATAACTTCAATCAAAGAAACTATCAATCGGATCATCGTGTTCGAGGTGGTCGAATGTGAAAGCAAGGTGGTCGAATTCAATCCTAAAATTTTCAATAACTAATTCGACCAAGTTAGGGTTTCAAGATTCCATACGGTTTTATCAGACATGTCTCTCGACCAAACAAGATATCACAAGTCATACGGATAGTAATGTAAACAAGTAATCAAGTCATGCTTATCAAATAAATCACATGACCAAAGAGACAAGATATATCTAAAAGTCAATTTCTATATGCGGCCATGAAGCAATCAGTTTATACGGATATGCAAGGCAATCCTAAAGATCAATGTATATATGTTCAGTAGGTTATACGGATGCTTAAGTTTAATGACCAAACAAGATAATCCAAGTCATATAGATCAGACAAAACAATCCTAAAGATCAATGTCTATATATGTGTTCATGCGGCCAAGATGGTATAATACTAACAAGCCACACGGCCATATGAGATGATGCAACAATCCTAGCAATCATGATCTATATGTACAGGAGTGGATCATGTAACAATCATGTGTCTAGATTTAATAAATTTCAAGTATGAGCAATTCGGATTCAATTAGGGTTTAAACTTACGAATAGGGTTTTAGCATTAGGGTTAGGTCAAAAACGGATCAATCAATCTAGCATACAATCTTAACTCTTAAGAAACATTCAACCAGGGTTATCAATCAATCACGTTCAAGACTTGGCAACATGGATTCTATGTGCTCATAAGATTAGTGTTTATCAAGACTAGCAAAACGGATTCTATATGTGCAAGGATCATATGTGGTTTCAATGTTAAAACATTCAATAAGGGTTTAGCGATTAATCAGCCAGATTCAGGTATGAATTTAGCAATCCTAGCATTCGAGATCTATATGCACATAAAATCGGACCATGTAACCTCAATTTAGACAAAACAAATGAATCTTGCAAAGACAATCTATCGGATTCCAAGCATGTGTTTAGCAACCCTAGCATACTTGTTCTAGCAAGATCATACAGTTAAGACTAGTTTATAAAAACAAGACATAAATCATGCAAAAACTATCAACCTAGCAATCGATCCTGACCTCATAAACAATTAGATCAATCAATAAAATCGGACATGTTTAGTATTAGTGTTTCATAATACGATTAGGGTTTTATGGTTTTAGCAATCGATTAGATTTTAGCAAACATCCTCAAAACAATCAATCTAGCTAACCAATCAACATAGCATACTTTCTAAGTTCTCAAAACTTTTGATAGAATCAATAAGGTTTTAGGGTTTCAATTCAATAATTAGTATTTTTGATTAGGGTTTTGAGATATTAGGTTTCTTAATGTTTACCTTAACATATGATGGGTTGAATGGACCACCAATTGGAGAAAGTATGTACTTGGATCACGAACTGGAACAAGGATCAGGATTGACTAGTAGAGCAAGCTTGATTGTTTGAAAGTTCATTTCGGATCAAGGTATGAAAGTTTCACAATCAAAGGTTTTACGAAGGGGATTAGGGGTTTTTGATCGATTGTTTTTTAGCTAATTGATTTAGTGAGCAATTTGTGTTGATAACGTGTTGTAAAACTTAAAGAAAAGAATGGGAAGTTTGTATATTGCTTTGTATTGTGTTATTTATAAAATACAAGGAGTTCTCTTTATATATGAATTATAATAGACCGTCATATAGGTAAATAGAAAGAGTACAAATCCTATTGTAACTAGAAAAAAAAATATCTAAAACTAATATAGAAAAAATATCCCTAATCGCCTAACTCTAAATATATATGGTTTAGGTTTACTAAACTTTTATACAGTAGGTCTATGGTGGACCATCCACAATCTCATTCATAACATATTAGAGTTTGTTTCTTGTTAGTCCCATTGGTATCCAACGACGTGTCTATCGTGGAATTGGATGTATTGGTGACGTGTCCAAGGCAAAGGTTGGCGTTGGCGATACGCTTGAAACTCTTGCTTATTCAAAGACAGAAGGAACACGTGTTAGGCTCACCACAAACTAAGATATTTATAGAATTCTTTTATATTTCCTGAAAAGGAAAGGACTGCTATAAGAAAAAGAAAGGACTAGCTTGAGAAGTATCAATTTCTTAGCAAATGAAGCAACTCCTCCTCATTAGTAACCAAAATATCTCAATAAAAATCCAACTATTAATTACTTTTTACTTTGTGTCAATCATGATCGGATCCCGGCCAAACCCAATAAAACATTAGTTTTGGACCTTCAAAAATTTTAGCTATTTTCACATGAGCATAAATTTCTAAATTGTCATAGAATTTTTTTTTGTAAATGTGCATAAAAAATATTTAAACCTATTAAATTTTCAGATTCGGCCCTAGTACCAATCCGAGTCACATGATATTAAAGAGTATCTTTATTGATTAAACAATTTATGTATTCGAACTATTGCTAGAAATGTATGAGCAAAAGATGTTTTAGTCTTATTTAACAAATTTAAAAAAAAAACAAAGAACAGTCTTATTTGGCATTGTCTGTTCTTACGAGTTTTGTCATGTTTCTTTGTTGAGTAAGACAAAATTTACAAAAGTGAAATACATTTTTTGTTCGATAAATCTGTTTTTACATTCAAAATGCTGGAAAGGTGGGAGATAGAAAAATATATAGGTTCAAAAATTCTGCTAGAGAGGTTGTGAATCCTAACCAATCCAATGAATTTGTCATCATCTCTACCAATTCTAAACAATCTCCCTAAAACGAAATGGCTACCTTATGATACAGCAATATGCATTCTATAGCATAAATCAAAATCTACTTCCCATTATTTTTCGAGCTTCATTTATTTAATACAATTTCTAGCGCTATTATCTTAAATAACCACTCTAGTTGGAGAATGAATGTCTCATATATCTAATTTGGATAGAATGCTAATTATTTTCGTCCCAATTGTTTAGTAAACCAATATGCTTTTTATTCCATAATAGTAATAATATGGTTCGATAGGTGCAAATCTGATCTCATCTCAGAAATTTAACTGATTAATCTACTTCAACATGAGGTACATGCGTGCAGTAGAACTCACACCAAGAAATATTAATAAATCATTTCATTTATACCGATCGCTTTTCCACGATGCAAGTCTTATTTCCAAACATAACCAAACAATTGGCAACAGCCGCTTGTAAACAGAGCAGTGAGTCCAATCCGACCAGTACTAAAAGCATGTTTATTGGTGGAATCCATTTAAAAATTCTTAATCAGTTTTTAATTGGTAAAAATAAGATAAGAAACTTTGTTAAGATACATTTAACTATAACAGTTTATTGATAGTCTCTTAATAAAAGTTCTTAATAATAAAAAATATTAAATTTAATTTTAAACATAAAATTTTAATCAAAAATTAAATTTATTTATTAAATAAAACAAAGTCAAACATTACATTTTAAACATAGATTTTAAAATAAAAATATAGAAACATAAAAAACAGATATTACTAAAATAAACGATAATAATTTTAAAGAGGCATCGAAGCTCAGTTGTTGTCGTGTCTTGATCACGTCCAAATTTACGCCATATATGTTCAACCAAATCACCTTTTAGTTGTTGATGCGCTTGTCTATCACGAATTCTTGTTCGAACACCCATTTGATTGGCGATATTTGTAGGTATATATGTAGAATAGGTTAGATCGACATGTGAATTTACGTTGTCTTCTCCTTGTTGGAAATCCGAAACATCAAATTGAGTGTATTGATCTTGTTCGTTTTCTACTATCATATTATGGAGTATGATACATGCTCTCATTATCTTTCCAATCTTGATTTTATCCAAAGAAAGTGCTAGATTTTTAACAATGGCAAATCGAGCTTGCAAGACTCCGAAAACACGCTCGACATCTTCTCGGGCAGCTTCTTGACGTTGAGCAAATAAAACTGCTTTCGGCCCTTATGAAATTGGAATAGATTGGATAAAAGTTGTTCATTTCGGATAAATACCATCGGTGAGATAGTAAGCCATATGACTCTTCCGTTGACCAAAAAATTCACTAGCGGAGCTTGACCATTTATTATGTCATCAAAAACATGTGAGCGATCAAGAAAATTGATATCATTTAAAGTACCTGGAGGTCCAAAAACGCATGTCATATCCAGAGATCATATGAAGCAACCACCTCTAAAACGATTGTGGGTTTTTCCAGACCACGAGAATATTGCTCTTTCCAAGTGGTGAGACAATTATTCCACTCCCAATGCATACAATCGATGCTTCCTATCATCCCGGAAAATCCACAAAGCTCTCTAATATGAAGTAGACGTTCAAGACCATCCGGTGTTGGTCTTCTTAGGTACTCATCGCCGAACAAATTTATTATTGCTTCCACAAATTTTTCCACACATAACCGAGTAGTGGTTGCACCGAGCTTGAGGTATCTGTCGACAGCATCAAGCGAAGAAACATATGCCAACACATGAATAACTGTTGTACACTTTTGAAGTGTAGAGAGACCAAGCCTTCTGATACCGTATTTCTTCTGACGAAAGAATTGAACTTCATTGGAGAGGCGTTCAACAATATACATGAACAATGGCTTGTTCATTCTAAAGCATTGTCGGAATAGATTTTCAGGATACGTTGGAGCGTCACTGAAATAATCATTCCATAACTGGAGATGGCCTTTTTCACGGTTTCTTTCGATAAAAAATCTTTTTTTTTTCTTATCTTCCTTTCGTCTTCTTGATCACCAAAATTATTGCACAAATTCTCAAATGCTTGATCGAAATATGGATCAAAGTATTGATCGAAAGGTTCATCCATTGGCCCCTTCAAATTGTTATGAGAAGAAGATGGCATGAGTTGAAAATTGATGAGAATTGAGGGAATAGAGAGAATGGTTTTATGATTAGTGTGTTTCTAATGAGAAAGACTACACGGTGAGAATGTTTGTGATAAGTGTGTTTTAATAAAATCTTGAAAGAATGGAGAAAACTTGAAAGAATGAAAGAGACTGGAGAACACAATTTATAATACAAGTGATGGAAATAATACAAGTGACCTCTATTCTGTCCGTGGTGAAAATAAGACAAGTGACACAAGACTACAAACACATACAGACACAAGACTATAAGCACATACAGACACAAGACTTGATAGTCTCTATACTTTCTCGTGAACACATACATACACAAGACATACAAACACATACAGACACAAGACTACAACAACATCAATACTTTCTGTGAACACATAGAGACACAAGCCTTTGTCGTGAACACATACAAACAATGCTTTGTCGTGAACACATACAAACAATGCTCCACTCTCGTGACCTGCATAACAAGATCAAAAACAGGATGTCATGAAACAGAACATGATCAGTTTATACAAACTTTGAAACATTTTATACAAACTTTGAAACATTTTTTACAAACTTTGAAACAAAGTACATTTTAAAACATGAAACAGAACCATTAACTTAAACATGAAACAACACAAGGTACTTAAACATGAAACATAACCATTAACTTAAACATGAAGACTCAGCTTAAACAGAACCATAAACTAACTAATTTAACAACAAATCATTTATGAGCTTCTTCTGGAGGGCTTCTTCATAGTCAGCTAGGGGTTCTTTTTTTCCAATCAGATTGTCAAGCAGACTGAGCTTAGACAACCTTTCTTTTGCGGCTAAATCCTGTTGTTTGCTTGTCCACATACTCTGATACTCATTAAGAGTATTCTCGTCTGCCATTGTCTTCCTAGCACTCATCTTCGCGGCCTTCACACTCGGGGAACGCTTGTTCTCAGTGGCTTGAGAGCTTGATGAATCTGCAAGGTCCTCACACTTCCTCTTCTTCAAGCTCCCATCATATTTAGCAGTAGCAAGGTCACAACACTTCTGGTCGTGCCTCAGCTACTTCCAAGCGTGTTCCAAAGTAAATTTATTATTGTATTTGTAGAATATCTGATGAGCTAGCTTGAGGACATCATTGTCATTTTGGCCGCTTGTTTTCTCTCTAGTAGCTGCTTCATACGATCCACGGAACTTGGAGACAAGATCGTTGATCATGTGCCATCGTTGCTTGCAATGCTCTGCTTCTCTCTCTTCGCAGCCAATAACCAGAGGACTTACCGCAAAGTAAGCAGCAATCCTTTTCCAAAAACCAGAGGATTTTTGCTCGGTGCCAACCCCAGGATCCTTGCTCTTGTTTAACCACGAGCTGGTCAGGACAATATCATCCGTTGGTGTCCATTTATGACGTTCTTTATGCTCTGCAGCCATGTCTCCATCATAGCTTGAAGCTTCGGTACCAACACTATCTTCATAAGTACCAAAGGAAACAATTTGCTGACTATTAAGTAGGTCAACAAACTTTGAAGATGGATAAGAATCCATATCAGAGAGAAATAAAAGAAGAAACGTGAGAAAATGGGACGAGAAGAAGCTCAGTTTTCAAATCTATTCGAGAAAGAGGAGAAGGTGAGGAAGTGGGAAGAGAAGAATCTCAGTTTTCAAATCTATTCGAGAAAGAGGAGAAGGTGAGGAAGTGGGAAGAGAAGAAGCTCAGTTTTCAAATCTATTCGAGAAAGAGGAGAAGGTGAGGAAGTGGAAAGAGAAGAAGCTTAGTTTCTTTATAGATTCAAGAATCCTAGCAAGGCATTGATCATAACACGCATTCAACACACCACAACTTTTATTTCTAGTTGACAGTTATCTAACGCATTCAACACACCACACCTTTCATTTCTACCTAACCACATTCATATCTATCTAACCATAACCAATACTATTTATTACCATACTCTGACATAACCACCAACAAACATTGATTTCTATCTAACCACTTTGATTTCTATCTAACCACATTGGTTTCTATCTAATCTAAACCAAATCGATTACATTCAGTTCAAACAAGAATGAAAATCAACATCAACATTAATTAAACCCATCATGCTTAAACGAATACAATGCTTTATCATACTTAAACAGAGCAAGTTGATTGGTTTTACCTGAAAGAACAACTGTAGGGCCTTTGTCTGAAGAACCAGAATCATGCCTTTTGATAAAATCACCTAAAGACACAGACACACAACGAAATAAAACAAAACCACACATATATTACAATTGACGATGAATAAGGACCAAATTCTACCAAAACACACACATACACAAGCAACCTCGGATAGACATAAACAATTCAAAAAAAATTCAGATATATTACAAATTGACGATGAAGGAGGAGAAAATATACCTCGATCATGCTTCTTGATCTATCCACGAAGAGACACAAAATCATCAACAAATCAAAAAGATCAAAACGAATCAGAAGATGTTTATATTAATTCACTATGAAGAATCTAAGACATGCATATATACTTTACCTTTCGATTTGCCTCAGCCGAAACAATCGCCGTTGTTATTCGTCTCAGAGGTCGCCGTTTTCCTTGATCGAGCAGAGCCACCGCCTGATAGGCCGCCGTTTTCCTTCGTCGCGGAGACCCATCGATAGAGCCGTCGCCGTTTTACGGAGGAGAGCCACAGAGAGGAAGCATCGCCTTTCTAATCGCCATTCGGGGAGGAGAGAAGAGAAAACGAAAGAGAGATAGGAGAAAGTTAACCCGATACCGCTCCTCTCCCCAATGGTAGTGCGACATGTAGTCGCTAAAGGACGTTTCCAAACTCCTCTAATTAAGCGATGGATTTTGCTTTAATCCCATTTTTTCTTTAATTTTAATTCTTCATTATATTAAGATACTCTCTTAACATATCTCAATAAATATGCTCTAAGTTAACTAAGCCATCTAAGTACATTAAGATAACTCAGTTAGAACAACGCTATTTGTAGGTTCTTTTATATATATTAAAGTATATAATTTATGCATAAATATGGGCACTGCCACGACTACCACAACACTAGTTAATTAGTTCTCAACATGTGTTGCGTGTCTTGTCCACAAAACTACATGTAGAGCCAAGCTATTTACAAAAGTAAACAAATAAATAAACTACATGTAGAGCAAGTTCAGCGTGCTAGTCCACTGCAACACGCCACTGGAGTATACCCGTGAGTAGGTTACGCAGTGATGATATCTCTTGTATTCTCTCTTAAAAATGTGGTAATGTTACTGTTAAAAATGTTAAATCTGTGGATAGCTGAAATTCTAAAAAGGAGAATTTGAAGTTTATCTTTTTTGTTATATCAGTTTCATTTTTATCATGAAATATTTTCATAAATACTATTTTTTAAGAGGTAATTTTTTTAAAAAATTAATTAGAATCCTAAATTTTACATTCTCAAACTCTATTGTACCATATTCACATTCCTCAACTCTAAACCTTAAGTTTTAGATTAATTAACCCAAAAATTATAAGTGTGTTTTTTCATCTTAAAAAATAAGGGTGAAAGTGAATAAGGTAAAAATGAAAAGTAATACAAAGTGGTATTTTTGATAATTTCTCATTCTAAAGCCTAGATAATTAATTTACATTAATGAAGTTTAAATAGAGAGAAACGAGTTCAAAAGGAAAAAACATAGTACTATTTACTAAAATGTACTTTCTCAGGTTTTTACACTTATTCGAAATACATATTAATTTTCACTATAAATATAATATTTTATAATTAATTATTTTCACGATTTGAAACCAATAAAAGTGTAATAAACAATTAATTTTAAAATTTATCATTTATTATCTTAACTAATAAAAATGCATAAAACATAAACGTATGTTTTTTAATAATTCTTTTAGAACATATATCTTTCTGAAGTGGAAAGGAATATAATATATAAAAACTGAAAATTTTATGCGCTTATAGAACATGTGCAGTGAGCCTATCTATCCCTTGACTGCATGCTTCTGGCCTTCTAGGTTCAACATTATTTTTGCACTATGAATTTTATTATTGCTTTTATAGTCAACACATATCTTTTCTCTGGCAACTAGTTTCAAACTTGTGTATCATCTCTTTTTTTCACTTTTAAGAGAAGAAAGTTAGTTCTAAAGAGAAAAGGAGTATGTAAGGATACATTATATAACATAGAATATATATGCAATATCGATCCAAATTTAAGTTTGAGTTCATTAAACTTTTGGAAATAAAAAAATACAAATACATCAATGTATATACATATATTCTAAAAGGATTTATATAGAAAGACCGTAAATAAAAAACGAGAAATTTTTCTAGATAATAATGAAGTGCAAGGTTACAAAAAAGTAGAATAATGAAGTGCACCTTTTCAAAAAAAAAAAATGAAGTGCACATGTTGTGGAAGTGACAAATGACAACCTCGTATGCACAAACGCGTGATTCGATCAAAATAAAATAAGCAAATAATTCACATATGATATATTAAGTTTGTTCAAAATGTCATCACATCCTAACAGATTTTCATCATCACAATCCTCATCCATTCATCATCATTATTCACATTCCTGAGGGAAACGTTTTTCTTCCAATTTTTTTCACTAATTTAAAACAGATTTTAGATATTAATATTATAATTTCTTATAACGGTAGTCACTGGAATAGGACGAGATAACAGTCAGTTCCTTTAATATTAAAAACCAGCTTTCAAAGTTCATGCATGCAGCATGCAGAATGCAGCATGCATGCAGCATGCATACTATTTTCATTTTTTCATGAGATGGATAACATCTGTTAAATAAATACAACAAATTATATCTAACCATGGGATTTTTCTTCTTCTTATACTTATCCTAAACATCAAAACCAATAATAGTGACCCGTAACATAACAATAGTAAATGTTAACGGTCATTCTTCAATCATTCAGGCACAAAAATTATTATATATAAAAATATATAAATGTATCATGTATGTTAAGCTTGTACATTAATACTAAATTTATTATTCTAAACCTCTATAATCACCTAGTTTAAATTATTCATGTTTCTAAACCAAATAATCATAGTATTACTGATATTCTTTTTTTTCTAAAAACTAATAATTAGTTAAAGAATAAATAAAACATCATAGTGGGTCAATGTTTGGTAGGTTAAATGGGTGTATACAGTCTTGGGATTGGAGGCTTGGAGGCAGCAAACTCCAGTTCACCGTCCCAAATGACGGCACCGCCTATCTTTGGATTCCTCCTCGTGCTGCCGATGGGGCAATGTTTAATAGGTTTGCGGCATTGTGATGTATTTCTTTGTGGTTGTGTTGATGATTGGGTCTCTCGAAAGCTATAGGTTATTACCTGTTGTTTCAAGGTTTGAGCCGCTTTTCTCTCTAGGAGCTCGCGGCAACTGAGAGCTTAGTCCGCTCACACTTCTCCTTTGGGTCATAGACGCTATGTTACCTCCGGTTTATCTCTTAGACAGTTCTTCTTTGTAATAGAAACTGTTTTTTTTATTATAGGTGCTCTGTTTAGTTTCAATTTCTCGAATTCTATTTTTAGTCCTCTTCGTATTTCTGTAAAAAATGAAAACTTGGTATAATAATTTAACATTGACCAAAAAAAAAAAGGTATAATAATTTAACAATTTACCAAAAAAGAAAAATCGCGATTTTATGTATATAATAAGTATGTGATGAGATTGTTCTTATCACATGAACCAAAAAAGGACAGGGAGCCACAGGTGAAGTGTTCCTGGTCAAATTTAAACTTGAAAACATTAAAGTTCTTGAAATAGAAATGTTTATTTTAATTAAAAAGATTCTTGAAAATTACACATCTTAAGTTACCTAAAAATCTACACATCTTCTTCTTTCTCTATCCTACTAAGAAAACTAATTATAGTATGTGTGGAGACCATTTTCTGATTTATAATATGATTTCTTTTACGAGATTAAATATGAAAACCCGTATATATATACATATATATACATATATATATACATAATAGGCCGTTTAGATAGAAGATAGTGTTCTTTTCTATATAGTAGGTAAAAAAAAGAATTGACCAATTATTGGTCAATATTAACAATAAGAATATATTTTCTTTCTTATTTCTCGAATGAAAAACTCGTATATAGAAGGGAGCTTCGTTGCTCAAACCCTTTCCTCTTCTTTCTTTAAACCTCAGCTTTCTTCTCTCTCTCTCTTTCTCTTCGAAAACTCTTTTCTCCATCTGCAAAAAGAAAATTCTAACAGGAAAAAAGATAACTGCTTTGATTGTGTCTGAGAAGCCCATTAGGATAAAATGGATTATGATGCATCAAGAATCGTTGAAATAATAGAAGGTGAAGAACAGATTGATCTACCACCTGGATTTAGATTTCACCCTACTGATGAAGAACTCATAACTCACTATCTTAAACCAAAGGTCTTCAACACTTTATTCTCTGCCACTGCCATTGGTGAAGTTGATCTCAACAAGATCGAGCCTTGGGATTTACCAAGTAAGTTTCTCAACCTTTCCATATTTAAAAGTTGTTTTTTACTAAAAGAAAATTCTGAATATGAGTATAGTTTAGGACCTCATATTATTACATCTCATATATGTAAAACTACATATAGTTTAATACCATTATTATTGTCTGTAATTAATTAAGCTCACCAATTTGATTGATATGGCTTTTGGTGGAATAGGGAAGGCTAAGATGGGGGAGAAAGAGTGGTATTTCTTTTGTGTACGAGACCGGAAATACCCAACCGGCTTAAGGACAAACCGGGCAACTCAAGCCGGTTATTGGAAAGCCACAGGCAAAGACAAAGAGATTTTCAAGGGAAATTCACTTGTTGGTATGAAGAAAACTCTGGTTTTCTATAAAGGAAGAGCTCCTAAAGGGGTTAAAACCAATTGGGTAATGCATGAATATCGATTAGAAGGCAAATATTCTTTCCAGAATCTTCCCCAACCAGCTAAGGTAACATAAATAGATTGTATATTTTTTTTGTGGAATTGAGTTTGATCTTTTTTGTTTTGTTTTGTTGTCTGTGAATGTAGAACGAATGGGTTATTGGTCGTGCTTTCCAGAAACGTGCCGATGGTACAAAGGTTGATATGTCCCATTTAATGTTTCTTGATTCACACATAAACCGATTTGAACCGACCAGTTTACCTTCGTTGATGGATTGTTCTCAAAGAGATTCCTTCCCTGGTTCGTCGACTCACGTGACCTGCTTCTCCGACCAAGAAACCGAAGACAAGAGACTCATTCATCACGAGTCCAAAGACGGTTCTAGTTCTCTGTTTTACTCTGATCCTCTGTTTCTGCAAGACAATTATTCGCTAATGAAGACCTTTCTTAATGATCAAGAAACCCTATTTTCCGGCCCTGACACCACCAGTTTAGCCGCCGGTACGGGAGAATTGGATTGCTTTTGGAATCCTTGAGGTGTAATTTCTGCTGTAGACATTTTAGCAAAAAAAATAATAATAATAATATTCTGCTGTAGACTTTCAGTTCATGTGTTCGTTGGTGAAAATTCTTGTTACATTTTTGTGAAAAAAAAATTAAAAACAAAAGAAAAATGCTAGAAAGTCAATTTCTTTTGCGATGTGGAATTAGTATTTTAATATATTTCATAGACTTGTTAATTAATTGAAAAAATTACATTGGGAGTCACTTTTTATCTTTTGAATCACATTCAAAGCCACATTTCACTTGACAGACACATTCTTAGTGTTGTTTGTCCATTTTACCCTTTTTCCAACTCAAAAAATATTTTTTTTTGTTTCTCTTGACACAAGCATTTTATTTCATTTTTTTTCTAAATTAAATCAAGACATCAACTCTAATTGGTATCAACCAAAAAAGAATTTTTTCCCTTATTCTCACTCTGTTTTCATCATTATCACCTTTTCTCCAAAACATCTTTTTTCACTTTCTTTTCATATAACCTAACGAACATATAAGAAATTGAAGATAAAACCCCAAAGAAATTTCACTAAAAATAAAGTTTTTTGTAATGGAGATTTGAGGAAGAAAAGGAAATTAAAAACCTGAGGGAATAATTGTAGAAAATAATAAAGAAGAAAAAAGAACGCTGAGAAGCCAAGTCTCAAATTTAAACCCAGTTTCAGTGATATTGTCGACAAACATGTTCGATCTATTTTGCAGATTTCTAAGAAACAGTTCAGCCATGATGCGGCAACCATAAAAGACAGATCATCCATCAACACTCGTTCACGATGCTCCCATCCACGAGGCACCATTCACAGGCTCTCATCCATGATGAACCCGTCCGCAAGCTATCATCCACGATGTTCCTCACCATAACACAATTTTGTTGAAGTTCTTTTGCTTGACCTTTACTCATGGCCATCTCCCTCTTTGTTTACTCTATTTATTGTTCTCTTCTTCACTCTTTTTTTCTTGTTATCACTTGTACACTCTGTTTTTCTTTTTTTTCTTTGTTTTAGGTTATGGATAAGAGCTTTAAGTAGAAAGAGATCTTTTGGTGGTGTGGAGAAGACAGTAAATGCAACTGAAGTAGGCTTGGATAGGGAAGCTCGTGTGTGAAAGTTTATTTTACTTTAATTATGAAAAAATTACACATAGCTGGTGTGTGGATGAAGGTTGTGTGGATGAAGGTTGTGTGGATGGCTGGTGTGTGAATAGTTGGCGCGTGGATAAGTTATGTGTGGATGATTGAAGTTTGGACGGATAATGTGGGGTGTGGATGGGGTCGGCTTGGTATTGCTCCACATGAACAACATCTCCGAGGACTAGTGGGGTGGCTTTTGGCGATGTCTTGCTTGGTGATGTGGGTGCATGTGAGCCGTCCACAACCAATGGATCGATTCATAACATTTCAGTTGTTGTGGAGGTGTGGACAACAAACTGAGCCACCGCCTCCCTCCAAGAAAAATCTTTGGCTAGGTGGAGACAACAAATCAGTCCACACCTCCTGTGTCAACACCTCCCATGTCCACACCTCTCATGTCAACACCTCATCATTCCACACCTCACTCGTCCATACATCTCCCTTCCACACGTCCTTTGTCCACACACTCCATGTCCACACCTCCACCGTCTACACAAACCCTGTCTCGTTCACAAAATTGCGTACACATAGACACACAATCATATCCATGTTTTTTCTTTTTAAATATTTTTTATCTACAAACATTCATCCACATAGTGAAAGGAGGTGAATATATACATTTATATTTTGTCCACAAATAGCCATCCATAATAAATTCAAATTCATCCACATAGTTAAAAGAAGTGAACATAGACACTTATATTTTGTCCACAAATATTGTGGACGACTTGTGTAGTATCCACGTCTCTATGTCCACATTTCCTTTATTCATGTCCACACATTTTTGAGTATACATATTAATATATATAAAATATATATATGAAAATGGATGTTAAAAGATAGAAAATTTCATATATGATTTATTGCGATAATTATTTTTATTTTATATATCATGAATTTTGAAATAAAAGTAAATGAAAGCCTAATGTGAAATAAAAGAAACAAACTAATAAATATAATATAATGAAATAATAAAATTAGTTTCTTTTTGATAAGGGTAAAAAAGTCCACAAAGTTTCTCTTTCTCTATGAAAGTGCCTCCCAAGTGATAAGTGTCTTATGATGAAAGAAAAAGATAAAATGTGGCCCATAGTATAATGCACTCTAATTAATTAGCCATGTACAATGCTAAACCTAATAACTCAATACACATCAATAAATTTTTATTTATAATTGTCAACATTTTTTTCTCTTTTCGTAAAAAACATTATTATCTTGAAACTAGATTAGTTAGAAACCAAATTTGTTTACTGTTCTTCACAATGACGAAATACATGTGTTAGGCCACCAACCAAAGAGTTAATACTACGACTTTATGAGTATATTAATAACAAAGTTTGGAAGATTTTATCAAATATTATATTGTTATGTCAAAGTTAACATATTTAGGTGATCATCCTGTTTTAATACTACCTAATTTTTGTTTACCCAGTTTCTAAGCTGGAAATTTTCGTTTAGCAGATCCATAACCGGCCGCCCCAAATAATCCTGAGATCGACAATTTTTTTTCTGAAATAAAAAATGCTTACATCAACTTGATTTGAAGATGTGTGAGTTAATTATTCAACACTATCTAAATTCACAAACAACAATAATATTACTAGACACGTTTAAATATATAGAATCAACTGCAATCACATTTATATTAATAAAGTAAACTTTTCTCTCTCAACCTTCCACTTTAGTAATAGTGCAGAAGAGGTTCAAGTCTTAATCTTTCGAAATATTTGTACGATAGATGGATCATGGACGTCTACAACTCAGTTTAGTGGAAGTGGATGGGTCTAGATGAACGGATTGGGAAAGGCTGGACTTATGGGTACACGGAATTGCATCCGCAGAGAATCAACCTTGCATTCTGAGTTGGACGCACTAGTTTGGACGATGGAGAATATGTTACAAGATTCGACATGTCAGAGCTTTGGAACGGATTACAAGGATTTGATCGCCATGATCAAGGATCCTCAGGAATGACCTGGATTCGCAACGGAGCTGGCGAAGATAGAGATACTGAAAACTTGCTTCTCGGATTTCAAGATCTCCTATGTTCCGAGGTTGAAAAACCAGGTTTCAGACTCACTAGCTAGAACTGCTAGATCTTTTCACATGGAACTTTATTCTATTGGTTGTTCTATTCCGGTCTGGTTATCCAGGCCACCTCTAGTATAAGTAATAAAACAGTTTTTCGACGGCAAAAAAAAACTTCCACTTTAATCTATGAATTTAGCTTGGTTTTATTAGCAAAACAATTATGGAGACTTGTTCAATATCCTGTCTCACTAGTAAACTCTTAAAGAAAAGATAATATCGAATGAGTTTGCCTTTTTGAGAACAATTTCTGTAAGCAACCTATCTTATGTGTGGATTAGTATTTCAGCGGGCACAAAGCCTCCTGCTTCTGGAAATCAAACAGAAAATTTATTTTAGATATGAAGTTAAAGTGTGAGCGAATCCTTGGATTCCTACATCACCAGCTAGATCGGCCAATCATTCTGCTCCAATATTGGACCCGAACATGAGAGTGAATAATCTTATCAATCATAAATCAAAAAAATGGAACGTTAGATTGTTGGAGAATTATGTGACCCTAGAGAATATACCTCTCATAAGGAGTTTGGCCATAAGCTCAACTAATCACCACGATACATTCTGTTGGAACTATACTAAGAATGGTCAGTACAAGGTTAAATTTGGTTACTAGGTGGCCCGAAACCTATTGAGGAAAGAGGCAGAGATGGAGATTTGCGAACCCAGTATAAACAGACTCCAAGCTTTTGTTTGGAAAGTAAAAGCACAAGAACCTCAGAAGATATGTCACCTTATGTGACAATTGATAACATGACATGTGGCGGTTATGAGAAATCTGAATCGTAGAAATATGAGATGCGATAATTATTTCCCAAGATGTGGGGAACCTGAGGAAACAGTTACACATGCCATATATGAATATTCTATAGCTCTACAAGCATGGTTTTTATCATCAACACCATCTGGTCTCAACATTTTTTCGTTACCAAGCATCTCTGCCAGTATGGATTACCTCTTCTGGAGAAAGAACGACATTGTTGATCTCGAGATAGACAGAGATCCTTATCCTTGGATAATCTGGCATATATGGGGATTGATAGGGATCCCATGGAGTTAGTGCGATATGCAAAAATCTAATGCCAAGCCTGGTTTAATGCTAATGAGATGGTCACTCAAAACACACCTGCACATAGGAGTGATTGATGCGCCTCAGAACGTGGATTCAGGCTAGGATGGAGATCATGTTGCACATATCGATCCAACCGAGGGTTCCCCATCAGATCATGCCGACCGTGCCGATCGTGTTGTTTACCGTATCAACCCACGGGCTTTCGGAATGAAGCTAAGGATGGATCCACGACCTGACAATGGAACTGACTGACCCACATGCGTTCTTTCCCGGCATATTCAACGAGCTAGGACTGATTGTCGAGCCAAAATCAACTTGGGGCGAGAAGAATGGGACAAAGACTGTAGCTTCTCCCTTCTGACCCTTTTAGTCCATACCACATGTCCCGATGACCGTACCCACGACCTTGCATTAGTGTTCGACCCCATGATGAACTTCTCATTTGTACATTTCTCTACGGAAAGGATATTGAAGCTGTTTGAAGACTTAATCCATGCGGGGACACAACTCGTTCGTGTGGAACACCCGGCGGGCCGTACGAGTCGAACAGCCCACGTCTTGATCCTTACCGCCATGGACCAGACTAGTATGGATGAATCTGGACAGTAGGCGAAGGGTCACCTTGACCAGTCCACATGAAACGAAAAGTTTTTTGACTATCTTTTAATTTTAGTCTTTCTTATTTTCTTAGGTGTGTTTTTTCCGACAAATTCTTTAAGTCTTTCTTTGACTACTTCTAGTATAAATATGTAAACATTAAACATAAGTTATCAATCGATTGTTCCCTCTTTTATGAGTTTATCTCTTTGTTCTTCGTTTAAGAACATTTTCTTGTTTCTTGGTGCCTAATATCCAAGCAAACAACCTCCTTCTTGTCGGACTTGTGCGTCATATCAAGCAACAACCGAAGTTGGGAATATCAACAGCCTTCTGCAACTGTTGAGCGACCCTTCAATCCATCATTTCTCACTCAATACATTTGAGATCATATGCATTTACAATCCGGCTAAGTGATCCTTATTAGGGCGTATCAAAGTGGTATCAAAGCAACGCTACCGGTATTGTCTATCCATGTTCTCATCTTCCATTTCTAAACACATTCTTCTTCTTTCTATATTAAATTTGGGCCACTACTTTACCTATCACCATTCTTATTTAAAAAAAAAAGAGAACAAAAGAAGTGTATAAGAAAGAAAAGAAAAGAAAAATCTGATCTTGGTGGCTAGGTGGTGGAAGAGAAATCTTGCTGGCTGAGAATGAATTCATAATTGAAGTGGTTAATATGGATTTCACAAATCAAATCTCTTATGTAAGACCCGATCCTGGATTCCTCAATCCAACCAGACCGCAATTCCACTTAACCAATCCTACTCAATTTGATTCCTTTATGTTTGGTTTTAAGTCCATTAATCTTTCTAACTATTTTCAACAATTAAGTTTCATACATTCAAACATCAGTATTCATTTCATATAAGGGCACATCGATATTTTATAGATATGTAAATGTGATCCATATAGAGTAATCAGTTTGCACACTAGACTATCATAAGTTCATCATATCTATTCTATCCAAACACATCACGCATCCATCCTTGGCTTGAGTCCTCACGGTTCCTTAGCTTTACCACGATCCTGAACAGATCATGAAACCACACAATCACAACAGATCACATTACATGAAATATGGTTAGTAAGAGCGGACGGAAAGCGCTATTTGTATGTTTTAATAGCGCTTAAAACGCTCTGACAACGCCCGTTATAATAGGTCTGACAGTTTTAATAACGGTTTTTGTGTTTGCTATAGTTAACCTTAAAACAATAGCGATAATGTTTATGCAATTGTTAATATATATAATAACGTTGTACACATGTTATTAAAACTTATTGATTTGATTTTTCCAATAGCAAATATAGCTAATTTTTCGTGTTATTAATTAGGTTTTAAATTATTGAAAATTTAATTAATAAATGTTTGATGTTATTAACTTGTTTAGTTAAACAGGGAACACATTTATAATTTAAAAATAAAATTTATTTACTAATTAAAATTTGTTTAAACCAAAACCTAATTAATCAAACCTAAACAAACCAAAACCTAATTAATCAAACCTAAACAAACAAAAACCTAATAACCAAAAAGAAAATTAAACCAAACCCAATAAACCAAAACCTAAATCTCTACATTGTCGTCTCCCTCCCATCATCATCTTCCTCCTCCATCGCTGTTCTGTCTCATCTTCCTTCTTCTTCTTGTTAGGTTTACCTACACCACCACCACTAGCTTTCTCTGCCATCTCCGACTTAAACCTCTGTAGGCACAGCAGACTGGATACGCCTTGTCCAGCTTATCTGCAACAGACATCAATAAACACTCAAACCTTGTTCACAATCAGAGCATGTAACGAAGCTAGGAGCAAAGCAACAAAACTCACATAGCTTTCTCAATCAAAGATGAAACTAAACCAGATGGAGACTAATGTTTTCAATATGAAGATCAAGTCTTTGCAAGTCGAGAACTCAAGGCTCAGTGTTCTGAGTATTCAAAAGTTGCGTTGGAGCTGGATTTGGCTAAGTCTGAGGTTCATGTGCTGAAGAAAAGCTCAACATCAAAACACACCAGCATGTAGATCATCTCTTGTCTCTTCAATAACGAGTTGTCAAGCTGCCAGAAGATGAGATCAAGGCTAGTTTACCAGTTCCTGGTGCGGATAAGATGGTGCAGAGAAGATTCCGGTGACGCTTCTTCACCAAAGCCACCGCTTTAACTCGATTCGCCTCGTTCTTGTACTCCGAACATCTTTTACTCCACCGTGACCAAATAATCAGAGGGACTATGCTTCATTGATGATAAAACAGAGGAAAGCTTAGATCAGATGGAAGCGGAAGTAAAATTAGATCTAAACATATCGAAATATATAACAAACAAAAAGTTTTGATCTATAAAGACCAAATATAGAACCAAAAACTTTCATCTCTTCTTCCTCCGTGAAAGATCCAGTGAGAGAGAACGAAGGTAAAGAGAGAGAGAGAAACTCTCTTCTCAAACACAAGATCTGTTCAGATCTCAGAAAATATTTTTTTTAAGGAAAATTAATTTCAACCGTTGATTCAATATCATCCAAGGGTGCAAATAGTGATCCAAGCCAAACCAATAGAAAAAAAAAGACGCATATAGATAAAAGATTGATTTTGGACCTTTGATTAAATCAATCAATGGCTCAAAAAAAACAATACAGAATAGTCTTTTTAATTATTATAAAATTATTGAAACTTCAAAAAATTTGATATCATAATTTAAAATTTAAAATCTGAATTTTGTATTTAAAATTTGAAGTTGTGTGTTGATTAAAATATTAAAATTAAGATATAATGTTTTATGATATAGGTTAATATGAGGTATGTGGTTTAGGGTAAAGATTTATAATTAAGTATATAGTTTGAGTTTTAGAATGTACATAGAGTTTAAGTTTAAAATATATATTATACGTTTACGTTTAAAAAGTTTAGATTATGACTTTGTATGCAAAGTTTAATTTTGGGGTTTAGGGTAAGTGTTATAATACATAGAGAACGTAGAAGACGAAGTAGGAAACAAGTTCCTGCTACACATAATTTATTGTTAAATTAAAGCAGTAGAAACAGCAACAACGAGGAGTTTAGCCTTTGTGCTAATTGACTTAGAACCAATCCTTTCCCTATACAACCTCTTGAATTAGCTATAATTATAGAAGTAGACGAACAAAGAAACAAAGGACTGCATGTTCTTAGTCCCTAGGCCTCGATAGAGTGAGAAAACGTTTCCTGAAGAAACAGCTTCCCAAAAGTCATATGATGTGTCTGTAAAGGTTACAATAAAACAGCTTTAGAATAACTCTTATCAACAACCACATATTTATTTTGACATTTTCAAATTTATTGAGCAATCATAAAAGAATGTTATTTTACAAATCAAATTTTAAATATAACTTTATAAATATGAATTGTCATTCTTTTGTTAATCACCGTCCTTCTTCATTGATAAAAATATATTGAATGAAGTATAAACTGCAAATTGATTTATAACTCAGGCTCATTCTTTAGTGCTTTTTATCGTCATAGAGATTAGAGACTCCAACTCGAAAGTACATTTATGAGCATTATTATATAATTTAAATAATTAAATTCTTTAAGGGTTATGTTTTTTATTTAGGGTATAGAGTTTGTAATTTATGTTTAATATTAGAGTTTAAAGTTTGAAAATATTAGTCTTGGTGTTTTAAGGTTGTATTTTAAGTTTAGGGTCTAAGATTTAGGGTTTAGGGTTTTAAGGTTTAGAATTTAGGGTTTAGGGTTTTAAGGTTTAGGGTTGAGAAATGAAATGGAATGAGAGGGAAAGTGGAATGAGAGGGAAAATGAAAAAAATTAGATATTTGTTTTTTTACTAAGTATGACGGTAAAATGAATTATTTTTTGCGTCAATTATGCATAGCGCTTCAAAATTGACAGTACTATATATACTACGTTTCTAAAAGGAATTTACAGAACTGAAATAGGACCAACTAAATATAGTGTTTTCATTTTCACAAACGTTATCTAAAACTAAGAGGTATGTCAACTATAGCAGAATCGAAAAAAATGTTATCCTACTCTGCTATTAATACCCATACTTTCTGTAGTGTCAATATATAACTGATAACTTAGCAAGTGATCTAGAAAAGCATGGTTAGATCCTAAGAACCGATTTCTGGCCCAAATCTTACCTACTCAAATAAATTCCAAAAAAACTAATTAAAATTCATAAAAATTCATGATAATTCCCAACTAAGATAATACCCTAATAAGAATTGGTAGAACCGTCCTCGATCATATAGATCTCGACCATGATCAGTCAAACCGGTCCAAAGTGACTTTGTGACCATCATCAAATCAATTCGCTAAAACTAAATAAAATTCATGATAATTCATGATAAATCCTAACTAAGAGATTGCTATAATCAGTTCTTAATAATTCCTTCCGGAATTATTAGATTTTGACCCACCGCCCAACCTAAGGCCATGGACTTGTCTACTGAACCGGCCAAGGCATGGGCTCAGTACCACTGAGTCTGATTCCTCAGACATGATCAGAATATAGAAGGAAAGTGATGGATCATTAATTAAAAAGGTGATGGATGCAGCCAAAACAATCGCACCACAAAACCCATCTGGGACAACCATGGGCTTAGGGGATGGTCTGCGGTTGGCATCTCTGACCTTAGGGTACGTTCCTCTGGGGCCAAGTCCTTCTCCTTCTCCTTCGCCTTATCCTTTTCCTTCTGCTGGGTTTCCGTCATCCTTACTGATCTCCCCACAGTCGAAACTCGTTTGGAACAGACAACCACCAGCACACACACACAGTTTGTTTTCCTAATCGCCGATCTCCGTCTATCTCTTTCTCTAGTATGATTTTGGCAGAGGTTTTCCTTAAGATTTTTTTTGTGCCATTCTCTGTGCCAGACACTGTATATTAATACATAATGTCCACGCCAACTTCCCCTTAGGCGAACAAGTACAATCGGAAGAGAGAACATGCATAACTGTCTCTCTTTGCATCCTTTCGCCCAAACTGCCCAACTGCCCAACTGCCAATTGTTGGGCGTGTGAGCTATTACTGGATGTCCCAATGCATCAGTTTGGGTCCCCAGTCCAGTGCCAAGACCCACGGATCCTGCCATGACCCATAACCCCCTGGTGGATCAGGCCACACCCAACCAGACCCAACAGCTGACCATGACCCGACCACCACTGGCCCGGATCACAACACTCCACCAAGCTGAGATGAGCTGACTGCCAGCTGCCTCAACTGGGTGAGCTAGTACTCCAGCTCCAGTGAGCTAGCTTAAACTGTATGAGCTACCTTCCATCTCCATTTAGCTGGCTTGCACTGTGTGAGCTACCTTCAAGCTCCATTTAGCTAGATTGCACTGTGTGAGCTACCTTCTAGCTCCATTCAGCTGGCTTGCACTGTGTGAGCTACCGTCCAGCTCCCCTTAGCCATGGACCAGACTGGTACAGATGAACCTGGACAGTAGGTGAAGGGTCACCTTGACCAGTCCGCATGAAACAAAGAGTTTTTTTACTATCTTTTAATTTATAATCTTTGTTGTTTTCTAGGTGTGCTTTTACCACATATTGTTTAAGTCTTTCTTTGACTACTTCTAGTGTAAATATGTAAACATTCCTCATAAGTTTTCAACTGATTTCCCCCTTTTATGAGTTTATCTTTTTGTTTTTCGTTTAAGAGCACTTTCTTGTTTTTTGGTGCGTAATATCCAAGCGGACAACCTCTTTTTTGCTGGACTTATGAGTCATATCAAGCAGCAACCGGAGTTGGAAATATCAACAGCCTTCCACAACTGTTGTGCGACCTTTCAATCCATCATTTCTCACTCGATTCGTTTGAGATCATATCCGTTTACAATCCGGCAGATTGATCCTTATTTAGGGCCTAACAGTGATGATCCCCACGTCATAAGCCTGGATAATATCTGTATGGTGGATGGTTCATGGACCGCCACAGATTTGTACAATGGTTGTGGCTGGGTGTGGAAGGATAATTCTGGGAAAATTCAGCTCATGGGAACGTGAAACATAAGGAGGCGAGAGACACCCCTACATTCTAAACTAGAAGCACTGCGATGGGCAATGGAAAGTATGCTTCATCATTCGTCATGTCAGCGATTTGGGACAGATTGCAAGGTTCTGATCACGATGGTAAAGGAGCCTCAAGCTTGACCGAGTTTTGCATCATAAATGGAGACTATAAAGACGATGATGATTTGCTTCTCAGCCTTCGAGATATCTCATATATCATAAGGGCACAAAATGGAATTTCGGATTCTTTGGCTAAGATTGTGAGATCTTTTTAAAGAGAACTTTGTTTTGTTGGTTGTTCTATTCTGGTCTGGTTACCCATGCCACCTCAAATTTGAGTAATAGAATAGTCATTTGATGTAAAAGAAAACCTTCCACTATAGTATTTCATGGAGATTCTTGTGACACCTGGGACCTCATGATTCTTCCACTCACTTTTTTTTCCCTTCACAAAAGCTGTATGGACCAATCGTTTTGATGTTTTATTCATTTTCTCCATTCATATATACCTTTATCTATTGCCCAAATTCAACCCTAGCCTATTTTCTTCCTCTCGTAGACACTTACTTCCCTCAGTCTCATCAGCTTCCATTGTAATGTTTATGATGAGAATTTGGAGCATATAATTAAGACCTTAATCTATCGATTTAAAGTCACTCCTCCCACTAAATCACATTGAATGAATCGCAACTATTTTTACTATAAAATTTCTGAATACATTCTCGACAAACCTATGTAAAAGATCCAAGATTATATCGCTTCTTCCCCATGCAGTCTTCCTCTTCATAATCCTCATAACAATCCCATTCACCGGCTCGATCTTCCAGTTCCAACTCTGCGCATTGTCTACGATATCATCCATCCCCTAAACAGTTTCAATATTTGAAGATTGGTGATATCGCGGTGGTGCCGGGAAGCAAAAAGGGAAGAAGGGGAATTAGAGATTCTTGTTCTAGAGAAAATTAGCTAGGGTTTTAGAAGTGTGGACGAGGACGATTGAGTATGGTTTAAGAGAAAGGCGAGATGAGAAGGCGATAAGATTGATGCGGAAGATGTCATCGTTCTTTACACACCAACAACTCAGTTTTGTTTGTCTGCTTTATAAGAAAAATAGAACTCCACGGTCTATATACATATATATGGATTGGCATCAGACCGCTCAGTTTATCATTTATATTTGCAATTGCTACATCTCAAAACGAACTTATATGTTAAATTGAAGATTTCACGACATGATCATGTATCACAACTTGAACTGAGATAAAAATAATAATTAAGCTTTTGTTGTGAAACGTGCTTGAAAGAACGTAAAAATTACAGCACTGAATTGTGACAATGTGTGTGAATATACTTTATGTGGACTTCACTCTCACTCATGTAACTTACTTTTTCACTTTTATATATATGATCATTTGTAACTTTCACCTTACCATTTTCTTCTCCCTTTCATAAGTATCTTCTCTCTTGCTATTATCTTTGTATCAGTATTATCTCTCTCCTGTGGTTATAATTTTTTTACCTTTATTCACTAGTAAAAAACAAACGCAAATAGCTACTGACCGTGGCTACGAGGGCTTTTTGTAGCTATATGGAGGGCTTGCCACAAAACACTACGATTTTGAAAACGTTGCTATACGATCGTAGCAAATTTCGGTTCGCAGCAAAACCGTTTAAAAACGCTACAATTTTGCTATGCTTGGTTACGTGGAAAGTTGCTACGTTTTGGACACGAATTATTCGAAGCAAAGTTGCTATGTTATTGACATGAAACTTTCATAGCAATGTTGCTACGGTATTGACACGAGCGTTTCGTAGTAATGTTGCTACGGTATTGACACAGATTTTTCGTAGCAATGTTGATACGGTATTGACACAAACATTTTGTAGCACTGCTGCTACGGTTTTGAGATGAATTTTTTCGTGTCATTTGTTTTGTTTTGTTATGATTTGGTTTGTGTTTTCGTGAGTAGGTTTTGCAATGATTTTAAAAAATAAGCTAATTAGATTTTTTTTGGAAAACAGAAACTGAATTTATATTACATTGACCTTCTTAGAGCTCAAAAGGTTCAAAAGATTAAAACATTCAAAAGGTTCAAAACATTTAAACATAATACATTAACTTCTTTTGGGAAAGCAACATCCAAATCTAAAACCTACAAACCAAATTCTGCATTGCACCACCTATCTAATTCAGAATGGTAATTGGTGATGAGATGTTGAATTTGTGAATCACGTTGAGCCTGAGACTGATCCTGAGCTGAAGATGGAGCTTGACCTTGACCTTGAGGTTGAGTTGAGACTGAGTTGGTTGTGCAGTAGAGGCAGAAGGATTGGAAGCTTGAGGCTGTAGAAGTTTCAGAATGGTGTCAAGAATTGATTGAGTTCGAGTCCTCTTTCTTCAAAGTCAGTCTTGAACTCAAGGAAATCAGACTTGACTTCCTGAGTAAGGTTCTCCAAGCCACAAACCCGCATCTCCATGTCAAGGCTCCGCTTGAGTGTAGCATGGACCGACTCAGAAGGCTCTCTGTTCTTGAATTGAACATTTCCAAGTCCATAAATGGTGGCTTTGCGTGTCTGTCCTTGCTGAAAAGGACACAAAAACAAATTACCATTAGCACATAGAAAATTCAGTCATAAAAATGCAGTCTGATCTTGTTACAAGTTCAATACAAAAGTAAGAAGAAACAAAGATAATGAGCATGAGAGATTATTACCTTGATGTATTCTTGGTTTAGGAGATGTCGCTTTGAATTTGCTGTGCCAGCAGTCGAGGAAGTTTGGCCTTCTCCAGTTGGAGATCCATCTTGTATCATCTCTTCAAGTGCTTGCTCAACCTCCAGAACCAGTGCCTCTGCTCGTTCGTCAATGAAGGTCCTATCTTTGCGAGTGTGAGTCTTCCTCACAAGGTCGGTATATGAAGGTGGTTCCTCCAAACCTTTTTCAAGTATCTACAACAAAAGGAACAACATGAAGTTAGACATTTAGCAGTTAAATAAAGGGAAAAATGAACTAAAAATGGAAAACTGACCATACGATACTCAATATTTGCAAAGGTACGTGGTCTTCCACCATGGACGTGCATCTTCTTCCATGGAGGAGCATAAGTGTGAGAAGCAGCTGCTGATTCACTCTTAGCTTTCGCCTCAGGTGTTGACCAATTTGCCAGGACTGTTTCCGAGTCTTTCTCACTGATGTATTTCAGTTGCATGTTATCTCTTCTTTCTGGCTTATGCGTCCGCAAATAGTCCTTTGAGTCTGAAGCTTCCACTTCGAGTAGATTTCATCATGAAACTTGTCATTCGAGTAGTATTGTTGCTACAAAAGAAGAGAAGTGGTTAGATATATAATTAAGAATGTGAATGGAAATGGTTCAGGATCACTTACAGTGAATGAGTGCCACCAACTCTTACTCTTCTCCTCTGGAACCTTTAACCAGCTTTGCCACGGCCCCTAGAAGTTTCCCTGCCATGTTGATCTTATAAAGGCATGGACTTCAGGGTCAACTCCCAACCTACAAAGACAATATTAAGCATCAAACAAACATCAGATAAGAAGACTAAAACATTTACCAACATCCATTAACTACACGGTTTAAGTTAGTGACCTAAACAATGCATTCGATCTAACACTTATCTAAACAAGGTATCAGACTTAGAATAGACCAAACACTTAGCTAAGATCATTAACTACATGATAAGTAAATGATATCACTTACCACAATGCTCCATTGAGCTTATCAAGATGGAGGTGTGGCTAGTTAATTCTGGATGGAGCATGCAGCAGAGCATCTTCTATTCTCCTCACATAGGTTGGAGGAGCCTCAAATGCTGAACTTGAAGAGGCAGCCGTTCCTGGAGGTCTGGTTGGTTGAGCAGAAACACGAGGCATTGAGGCACTCTCATTTGGGGTCTAGCGTGTATGACATCTGTAGAAAGAGAAACAGAAGAAGCTGTTAAGATTGAAACCCAAAATTGAAACCAAAAGCAAGCCCTAATCCCAAATCAAAAACCGAAAGCAAACCCTTATCCCAAAACGAAACCCTAAAAATTACTTGAAAGTTAAATCAAAACCCTAATTGAAACCGTAGAAGATATAGAAACACAAAATCGAAACCCTTCTTTAAACCAAAACATAAAACCGAAACTTTACCCCCAAAACCCTAGAAAATTCAACCCAGGTGCATTGATTGAAACACAAAACCCTAGAACATGCACACCCAAGTGCAAATCAAAACCGAATGCAAACCCTTATCCAAAACGAAACCCTAACCCTAACTTGAAACACAAAATAAATCGAGAGAAACATAGAGATAAGAGAGATGGAGAGAAACCGAAAACTTACCTGGAAGATTCAAGCTCAGAGAGCGAGGATAACGACGGTCGTTGGTTGAGTTTGCTGTGGAAGGAGCCATGGAAGAGAGAGAGAGATAGTAGAGAGATCGGGAGATTAGAGAGATGAGGGACGAGAGAGATCAAGAGAGATGAGGGGCGAGAAAGATGAGAGACGAGAGAGATCGAGAGAGTTGATGGTTCGGTGAGAGACGAGAGAGAGAGAGAGCTTCTTGTTTAAGAAAATTCTAAGTGTGGGAAATGGGTTTTGGACCTAAATTGTTGGAGGGAATGGGTTTAGCGCCCAAAAAATGGATGGGGATTGTTGAGCGTCCAAACTTTTTTAGAGAATTTATGGATTATATAGGGGTTTAGATAAGGTTTGTGTAGGGTTTAAGTAGGATTAGTCATATCTTTTTTAAAAAATCATTATCCATCATATATTATAAATTCATATGATACATTTTTATATAATACAAATTTACTACATAAAAACTTATATTATACATTTGTATATCTTACAAACACTAAAAACTTATATTATACATTCATATATCTTAATAACACTAAGAATCAGATTCTGAAACAATACACGACTGTTCTAACTCATCTTCGGAAATGTATTCGTCATTAGGAGGAAAATCCGTCAAATCATAATCTGGATCATCTTCCACAACATAAGATTCAATGCGTACCATTTCACTTTGTGCAACAACTTGGATAATCTTGTAACGCAGTAAGAGTAACTTCAGAAGTTTCTCGAACTCCTCTAGGCACAACTTTCGTACATGCCCACCAATCGTTTGCTGATGTGCGACAACCCCGCGGATAAGGAATGAAGCAAACTTGATCACAATTACCAGATAAGATAAATGGGTCATACTTCTCGTACTGCTAGCGTGGAGAGACATAACTGATTCCCGATTTATGTTTTAAATCCCCCGACCTAAAATTGTATCAAACCACTTACACTTAAAAACCATGGCCTTAAGCCGAGAAGAGCCAGAATATTCAACCATCATTATCTTCTCAATCAACCCGTAATAGTCAGTGTCTGTCGTACCCCATACTTGGACTCCGTAATGATGGGTTCTGTTATCTTGGCTATGGCTATGTGTGTGGAAGCAGTATCCTCGTGAGAAGTAAATTAATCGGCCAAGCTTTATAATTGCGTTTCGGGCCTTGTACTAAATCCAACATCCACAACGGAAATTTATATAATTTACTCGCATCGTCAACCTGTTAATTAAAATTATGTGTATAAATGATAAATTCACAATGATAGTCAAATTATATAAAAAAGTTACATAGTTTTTCACCCATTCTGCAAAGTGATTATTTTTGGCTATTTGTAGATCATTACCACATATATCTGGGTTGTTTTCCATCATAAACTCCTCAAACATCCTGGTCCGTAGTTGTTATAAAATGAGTATAACTTCCAACTGACATTGTTAGAAATGTTGCAAATAAAAAATAGTTGAAATACCTTTCGTAGGGCTCAAATGCAGGACATTTGAGCATCAAAAATGTATGCATCACAATGTAGTCATCAGCGGTTAGATACCTCTCTTCTACTTTTTCACTAACTCGACCTTCATGGTAAAACATATTTGGCACATCTGGATCATCGTATGTTAATCGAATATCTCCAGGTTGCAAAACTTGAGCGGGCACTTCTGGATTTCCAAAGTAGTGAGCAGAAGCTATAAGTGTGCCTTGTTTTTTACTTTTTTTCTTCAGATGTATATGTACGTTCGAAAGGATACATCCATCTATATTGCACTGGACCACCTAGAGCAGCTTCATATGGCAAATGCACTGCGAGATGTTCCATAACGTCAAAAACGAAGGTGGAAAAATCTTTTCCAAATTACAAAGCTTCACCGCATGTTTTCTTTTAAAATGGAAACATCTTTGTTCTTTAGTATTTTTCCAGAGATATCCCGAATGAAGAATGCTATCTCTACACTAAACATTTTTGAGTTAGTGGATAGTAGCACTTATACAAATAATTTTAAAAATAATTTACCTGAAATTGCAATGTGGACCTTTTAAGGAAGAAATTCTTTAAACGCAAATGGAAGAAGTCGCTGCATGATGACATGGCAATCATGACTTTTCAGGCCTGCAAGCTTCGAAATCGTCACATCTATACATCAACTAAACTTTGAAGCGTACCTATCTGAAAATTTTATATCATCCTTCAACCATCGCAACCATTCTTTTTTCTTCTTCTTTGGATAACTGAAATATTGGGACCGGCATCATTCCATCATCTTTGATATGTAACTTTTTCCTTCTGCACAAATCAGGTAGATCCATTCTAGACTTTGCATTATCTTTTGTCTTCCAAGGAACATTAAGCACCATGTTGATAAGATTTTCAAAGAAATTTTTCTCAACGTGCATGAAGTCCACGTGGTGGCGAAGAAGAAGGTTTTCCCAATACGGTAAATCCCAAAAGATATTCTTCTTCACCAAATTGTGATCTTTGCCCTAGCCGTCTATGTTGCTCGCAGGTTTCCCGTGTCCATTATCACCACATTTAACAGTTTCTGCACTCCATTGATGTTGTTCTTTCTTTCGTATCTAATTTCTTCTCCTATCAAACATGGTGGAGGATCATCAGTTATTGTCATCCCCCTTCGAAACGCTTGTACATTTCTCTTGTAAGGATGCTTTTTAGGAAGAAACATTTGATGACAGTCAAACCAGCTATGCTTCCTTCCATATTGCAAATGACTTTGTATCATCTAGACAATATAGACACGCTAAACGACCATGAGTCACCCAACCTGACATCATGCCATAAGCTGGAAAGCCATTAGTAGTCCACATTAATGGGCTCACATCGTGAAATTTTCTTTCCTCGAGATATCATATGTTTCTGCCCGTGACTCCACAAACTTTGTAATTCTGCAATTAGAGGCTGCAGATAGATATCATTGCTCTTCTTTGGATGTCTTGGCCAGGGCACTAACACTGATAAAAAAGAAATATTCCCTTTTCATACAGATACCGGGAGGTAAATTATACGAAGTTACGATTACGTGCCAGACTGAGTGTGCTTCACTACTCATACCAATTGGATTAAATCCATCTGTTGCTAATCCTAGAAATATGTTCAGACTTTGTGCAGCAAAATTAGGATATAGCTTGTTAAAATGCTTCCAAGCTGCTCCACCAGAAAGGTGATGCATTTCTCCTTCGGGCGACTCATATTCCGCGTGCCATCTCATTTGTGATGCAGTTGCCTCAAGTCAGTACAACTGCTTCAACCTCTCCGTAATAGGCATGTAAAACATTCTTTGTTTTGACCGCTTTTTCCTCTTTCCACAGTTATGATGATATCTGTCTTTCCCACAAAATCGACACACTAACAAGTCTTCATCTTCCTTCCAAAATAACATGCAGTTATCCTCATAAATAATCATCTTCACAACATGGAGACCAAGCGCCTTTGTCAACTTCTTCCTCTCATAATATGATGCAGGTGCTTTATTTGGTTGTGGCAGGACATCTCTAAAAGTTTGTGATATCTCATCCAAACATGACTCTCATAAATTATGATCGGTTTTTACTTTCATTAAACGTGACGCCAAATATAACTGAGAAATACCTCTGTATAATGGTTGATTGGCTGCTTCAAATGCTTGAAATACGATTTCTTCATATTGTTGTTCATTGGGTTCTTCCATCATATTCTCCAAAACATGATTTGATCCAATGTGTCCTCCTGTAACATCATGAAAGCTCTCCGGATATGTCTCTTCTTCTGGATGCAGTGTCTCTTCTCCCATAAATTGACTGCCTGTCGATGATTCGCCAACATCATAGTAATTTTCTCCATGGCTTGACCATAAATAATAATTACTCTTGAACCTGACTCGGTAAAAATGGCGAGATACGGTTCTCGTGTCACGTTGTTTTCGATTTTGACATCTTGCACAAGGACATAACATCGTTTTCTCCTGTATAAAAGAATTTTGATTGGAAGCAAATGTGATAAAAACATCAATGCCTTCCATAAACTCTCGAGAAAAACAATTATTGATTGAATCAATATGTCGATCCATCCACTCTCTTGAATAAAAATAATTAGACATTGAAACCTAAATTCTCCCCCCAACTATATTAAAATATCTTATCTAAGTTTGATATCAAAATCGTTGTAACAAGAGTGATACAGTTCTCGTGTCACGTTGTTTTCGATTTTGACATCTTGCACAAGGACATAACATGGTTTTCCCCTCTATAAAAGAATTTTGATTGGAAGCAAATGTGAGAAAAAACATCAACGCCTTCCATAAACTCTCAAGAAACACAATTATTGATTGAATCAATATGTTGATCCATCCACTCTCTTGAATAAAAATAATTAGACATTGAAACCTAAATTCTCCCCCCAACTATATTAAACTCTTTTATATAAGTTTGATATCAAACTCGTTGTAACAAGAGTGAAGCGTATCAAACTCGTTGTAACAAGAGTGAAGCGCTCGCTTGCTTTTATACAAAATAGCTTGCCACAAATTTGCTACGTTTTTGCTATGCTTTTTGCCACGTTTTTTTGCTACAAAAAATTGCTACTAAATTTTCTACGAAAACAAACGTGGCAAGCTCCAAAATACCTAGCATTATTTCGCCTGCCCATTATCGAACTTTGGCGACATTACCTTTACAGAAAGCCACGAAAAATGCTACGAAATTATTTCGTAGCTTATTTTCTTGTTTTTATCACTGCCACTTGCGCATGATTTGATTCATGGGACGTTTTTCGGTGGATTTGCTACGAATTTGATATGTTTCTTAACCATAGCTAAGTTTTCCATTATTTAAAAATCTTTACCCACGATAAATCAAAGCATTTCGTAGCTTATTAACACACGAATTGATACGTTCTTCAATCGTTGCAAGTTGCAACGTTATGTTCGTGGCAAATTCGTTGTAAATTTTTTCCACGTTATGGTTGCGTAGCAAAGATTGCTACGATTTAACTACGTTTTCCACTTTAATTTTTGTAGCAAAACCGTAGCAAGTTCGTGTCTTTTTTTTTGTTTTGCTATGAAATTGCCGTAGCATTGTCGTTGTAATATGTTTTTTTACTAGTGATTATTTTTTCCGATATAATAAAATTACAATTCTTTTTATAACACATTATCAACACGACCACTTTCCAATTCGATAAAATTATATGTATCATATATACTCTGATATAATGGCTGGTATGCCGCCTATATTACTATTCATTCTGATTAGTGGTTGTTTAACCCCTAGTTATTAATATATAATATAAGGTTTGAATGTGTTACAAAGGATGCAAGAAAATAATGTAAAAACAAATGAATAAACATGTAAATATAAATAAATAAATTTTTAACGTAGTTCACTGTTTGTCCATAGAAAAATAAATATTACCATATTAGATACTATATTTTAGATTTAAATAAGACATCTATAAGTTATATCTATATTTTGTTTTAAATACATTGAAGATGACTCAAGATTAGAAGACATACATCCCCTATATATTAAAAGAAAAGCATTTTTAATAAGTAACATTTAAAGTGTATTATATTCACAAAATTATCATTATGCTGATGTGTTAGTACGAGAAGACTTCCCACTCTTTCCATTTAAATAATCTTCTCTTTCTAGAAATTGGACCATATTAATTTAAAATATTTATATAAATCAACAATACCATATAATATAATTTAACTCTTAAAACTTTTGTATAACTTAAGTAATTGAATATTTTTGCTGATTGGACATGTATTAGATTATCACGTTTGTAAATCAATGTTTTAGCATATAGTTTTGTTACTCATAGCCCGTGAGTTTTTAGAGTGAAATATTCAAGAACAACTATTATCCTTTATATATTAATCTTGAAGCATTACAAAATGTTTTGATAGCCACATGTCACCACTACGATGATTCGTAGAATTCTTAGAAAAATAAGTTGGTACATCTAAACATATATTATAATTTTTATTAAACTAACTATCAAAATAATTATTAGTGTATAAAAGATTGTTCTCCATTCTTTTGTTAGAAAAAGTTACGGACTTACCTAATATGGTTAACAAATATATGACAATTAAGGATTTGAATAATAAAGATTTAATAACCATTTTTGTATCCTCCATCATTTTTTTAAATTTTATATTCTTAACAAAAAATTAAATAAATCACATTAAGCATATCACTTTTCCCCTTTTGTTCTTGAAAGTTTACTTGTGGACAAGTAAAGAGAAAGTTTAGGAGAGTTGATATCTTATGAATTTGCATGATCTTAACTACCATTTAGTGTACATATTGGGCATTTAGATTACGATTTAGGCATCTTCAGGTTTCATTTCCATGCATATGTCTTTATTAGGTATTGGAGTGTTTTTTGAAGTCTTTGGAGGTGTCTGGGACCAATTTGAATCAAAAGACGTGAAGATTGAGCTTTGGCAAATGTACCAAAGAGATGGGTCGACCGCGGGTCATGGCTGAGGGTGAACGCAGCCCATGGAATTCAGCCAGGATATCGAGTGAACTCAGGAGGAAACGAGGACGTCGACCTAGGCTTGAATCCACCCATGGAATGCAAGCATGATGGATGAGTCGAAGAAAAGGATGAAAGCATACAGCCAACCCTAGCAACACCGGTCTGCGATTTACAGGCAGTGTGGACGGATGGAGAATGGACAAACGTGGAAGAAGGCTGTGGGAAACTATGCGTGTTTGGCATTGAGACCATATTTTATTCTTTTGTTTTTTGGTCGACCCGGGACTTTTGGGAAGACCCGATTTGAGTTTTAAGCTACTATAAATACACTCTAGACCTAAATATGAGACCAATCTCATTTTCTCTCAAGACTTTGTCTACTTTTGTAAACTCTTGAATCTTTTGATCATTTAGGGAAATACTTCATTTTATATTGTGTTTATCTTGCTTATTAACATGATTAGCCTTAAATCTTACATTGGTTTAAGGTTATTTATGGAGATTAGTGAGTAGTCACTTTGTGGTTCATGGGTTAGGTATATTAAGGTGATTAGGTTGATATTTAGTATGTTTATTGTTTGATTAACATTATTCAATGACTTATTAGGTATTCTTAATGCTAGATTAGCTTTGGCTAAGTTTATATAGAGGTTAGGTGGTTTCATGCCCGGAAGGTGTTCGATGAAATGCTTGAACCAACCTAGTATTGTCTTTTACATGTCTATCTAATCAAAATTGATGTTAAAGATGTTAAATGGTTAGTAGACTTGTGATTTATGCTTGCTAGATTGAGTTTAATGGAAGTTGATGTTTAATACATGATTAGTACATAGATTATTGTCACAGAAGTGGATTAGTCAATATGAATGAGATCTAGACCTATTGAGTAGTGATTTTTTCTGTTTGAACATTGTAGAATGAATCTTGATCACCTTATATCGATCATTTTCACCCACGGATCCATCCTTATTATTTGGTTGAAAGTTTGGTTCTTCCACTTATTTCTTGATTGAATTTGAGATCACCTTTGTCTATATTTCTATGATCCTAGCTTGTTACCACTTAATCATCTTTTTATTTTCTTATAATTAAGGAAGTTTGTATATTCATAGTGTTACAGATCGCTAGTTCTCTGTGGATTCGAACATAAAGTGCTGCATCGATATACCATTTGATTGTGGTAGCGTAAACATTAAGTTAACTGACTCGCAGTAAGCGCAGTAATAATTAAGATAGGTTGGTTATGGTTGATCCATAAGGAACAAGTGGAGGTTTTCTTTATATTAAAAACTAATTACAACATCGACCTTCTATACACCAGTAACAGAATGATCGACGTTGAAGCGAAAATCGCCATGAAAAATGTATTTATGACCTTTGTATATAGGGAACCAGTTCCAGAAAAAAGAATTAAGTATAGGAAAGACTGGCGAGGTACATACTACAAAGAACAGAACTTTGGTTTATTATAGGGGATTTGTATGAAAGCACCGAAAATCATGAAAAACAAAGAGGAACTGAAAGAAATATTGGATCCTCTATGGTGTTTAAGAATATGATTAGGAATTCTGGTGTGCTTGTATTCCCGGCTTTAGGAAATATGATGTCATGTCAAGGAAGAAGAGGGAAACAAATGATTAGATGCAAACTAGATAGAGAATTGGTAGATGAGGACTGATACACATCCCATGTTCCTTTACAAAATTGTTGCGATTAATAGGATCTGGGTAGAGACCGATTGTAGCAACTATTGAGGACAAAGTTACAAGGAGGAAAGGAGAATTTTGGTTTGGCAAATGATGGATAGGACAGGAGAGTTTACTTGAATCTATTTCTCGTGGATGGGATTCAAAGAATGGCCGACCAGAACAAGACCTTGTGACTAAATTGAGTAACTGTAGACACAAATTTTCTAGATGAAGGAAAAATAACTCTCCCGACGAAAAAAAGAAGATAAGTGAGTTACATAAAGATTAAGAAGAGGTTCAACAAGATGGTAATAAAACTCCAGAGGATATATTAGATGTTTCCAGAAAGTTACACGAGGCATATAAAGATGAGGAGGATTTTGGAAAACAAAAAAGAGTAGGAATATGTGGCATGATGCAGGGGATTCAAATAGATTTA